>JAREIK010002893.1:221950-239450 GCA_029783825.1 Sapria himalayana
TTTATAGATCTTTTTTTTCTTCTCATTCTTTTTCTTTATATTCTCTTTCTACTTCTTATTCTTTTATTTTTTTTCATCTCTATCTTATTCTTTTTCTTCTTCTAATTCTTCTTCATCATCATCTTCTTCTCCTTCTCCTTCTTTTTCTACTATTCCTTCTTCTTCTTCATATTCTTATTCTTCTTATTATTCTCATACTTCTTTTTTTTTCTTCTTCTCCTTTTACTTTTTCTTCTCCTGCTTAATCTTTTTTCCTTTTCTTTCTTCTTCTTCTTCTTCTTCTTCTTCTTTTCCTTTTTCATATTTTTCTTCTTCTTCTTATTTTTTTTCTTGTTCTTCTTCTCTTTCTAATATTACTACTACTACTACTACTACTACTACTACTTCTACTTCTTCTTCTTCTTCTTCTCGTTCTTATTCTTATTCATTTATTCTTATTCTTCTTCTTTTATTTCTCCTTCTTCTCCTTCTTATTCTTCTACATCTCTCCTTCTCCTTCTCCTTCTCCTTCTCCTTCTCCTCCTCCTCCTTCTTCTTCTTCTTCTATTTCACCTTCTTCTCCTTCTCTTTCTTCTTCTTCTTCTTTTTTTTCATTCTTTTTTCTACTCCTTTTATTTTATTTTTCTAATTAATTTTGTTCTTTTTCTCCATCTTATTATTCTTCTTCGATTCCTTATTTATGTTCTTCTGTTTTTTCTGCTTCTTTTTTTCTTCTATTTCTTCTTCTCCCACATCTTCTAATTTTTCTTCTTCTAATACTTTTTTTTGCAATATTTTCCTTCTTCACCTTCATCTTTTACTTTTTTTGCTTTTTTTTATTCTCATCCTCCTCCTCCTCCTCCTCCTCTTTCTTCTCACTTTCCTCCTCTACTTTCTTCTTCTTCAACTTCTACTTTTTCTTCTTCTTATTCGTCATCTCCTTATCGTTCTTTTTCTTCTCTTTCTATTTATTCTTCTTCTACTTCTTTTACTTCTTCTTCTTAATCTTTTCTTCATTTCCTTTTTATTCTTCTTCTTCTGCTCCATTTTCTTTTTCTTCTTCTCCATCTTCTTCTTTTCATCATTCTTCTTCTTCTTCTTCTCATTTCTTCTTCTTTTACATATTTTCTTGTAAATCTTCTTCTTCTTTTTTCCATATCATTATTATATTATTATTATTATTATTATTATTCTTCATATTCTTATTCTCCTTATTATTCTCATACTTCTTTTTCTTCTTCTTCTCCTTTTACTTTTTCTTCTCCTGCTTAATCTTTTTTTCTTTTCTTTCTTCTTTTTCTTCTTCTTCTTTTCCTTTTTCATATTTTTCTTCTTCTTCTTCTTATTTTTTTTCTTGTTCTTCTTCTCTTTCTACTATTACTACTACCACTACTACTACTAACTACTACTACTACTACTACTACTTCTTCTTCTTCTTCTTTTCTTCTCGTTCTTATTCTTATTCATTTATTCTTATTCTTCTTCTTTTATTTCTCCTTCTTCTCCTTCTTATTCTTCTACATCTCTCCTTCTCCTTCTCATTCTCCTTCTCCTTCTCCTTCTCCTTCTTCTTCTTCTTCTTCTTCTATTTCACCTTCTTCTCTTTCTCTTTCTTCTTCTTCTTTTTTTCATTTCTTTTTCTACTCCTTTTATTTTATTTTTCTAATTAATTTTGTTCTTTTTCTCCATCTTATTATTCTTCTTCGATTCCTTATTTATGTTCTTCTGTTTTTTCTGCTTCTTTTTTTCTTCTATTTCTTCTTCTCCCACATCTTCTAATTTTTCTTCTTCTAATACTTTTTTTTGCAATATTTTCCTTCTTCACCTTCATCTTTTACTTTTTTTGCTTTTTTTATTTCTCATCCTCCCCTCCTCCTCCTCCTCCTCTTTCTTCTCACTTTCCTCTTCTACTTTCTTCTTCTTCAACTTCTACTTTTTCTTCTTCTTATTCGTCATCTCCTTATCGTTCTTTTTCTTCTCTTTTTATTTATTCTACTCCTTTTACTTCTTCTCTTAATCTTTTCTTTATTTCCTTTTTATTCTTCTTCTTCTTCTGCTCCATTTTCTTTTCCTTCTTCTCCATCTTCTTCTTTTCATCCTTCTTATTCTTTTTCTTCTTCACATTTCTTCTTCTTTTCCATATTTTCCTTGTTAATCTTCTTCTTCTTTTTTCCATATTATTATTATTATTATTATTATTCTTCTTCTTCTACTTTTTTTTCTAATACTACTTCTTCTTATTTTTATTCTATTTTTTATTTTTCATCTCCATTTTCTTCTTCTTCTTATTTTTTCTACTACTAATACTACTACTACTACTACTACTACTACTTCTTCTTCTTCTTCTTCTTCTTCTTCTTCTACTACTACTACTACCACTTCTTCTTATTCTAATTCTTTCCCTAGTTCTTCTTCTTCCTATTCTTATTCTTTTCTTTTACATTTTCTCATTATTCATCATCATCATCATCATCTTTTTATTCTTTTTTTTCTATTCCTTTTTCTTCTACTTCTCCATTTTCTTCTACTTATTTTCCTTCTTTTTTTTTCTTCTTCATTTTCTTCTTCTTCTTCTTCTTCTCCGTCTTTTCTTTTTCTTCTTCTACTTGTTAATCTTTCTCTCCTCATCATCCTTTTTCTTCAATTTCTTTTCCTTCTTCTTTCTTCTTTTTCTTCTCTTCTTCTTCTTCTTCTTCTTCTTCTTCTTCTTCTACTTCTCCTCCTCCTCCTCATCATCCTCGCCCTACTCTACTCCTCCTTCTCTTCAGTCTACTTCTTTTACTTCTTCTTATTTTTTTCCATATTCTTATGCTTCTTCTTCTTCTCTTCTTCTTCTTCTTTTTCTCCTTCTTCTTTTATTTATTCTTCTTATTCTTATTCTTATTATTCTTCTTCTTCTCCTTTTTCTTTCATTTCTTCTTCTTCTTCTCCTTATTTTTTCTTCTTCTTATTATTATTCTTATTCTTTTCCTTATTCTTCTTCTTTTTCTCTTTATCCTTCTCTTCTTCTTTTTATTCCTTTTTTTCTCCTACTCCTCCTCCTCCTCCTCCTTCATCATCTTCACTTTTTTCTTTTTTTTTCTTCTTCTTATTCTCCTCCCCTCCTCCTCCTCATTCTCAAATATTTTCTTTTTCTTCTCAATCCTTTTCTTTTTCGTCTTCTATTTCTTCTCTATCTTTTTCTTCTTCTTCATCTTAATCTTATTTCTTTCATCTTCTTCTACTCTTTCTTTTTCTCCTACTTCTAATACTTTTTCTTTTTCTTTTACTCCATTTTCAACTCCTCCTATTTCTCCTCCTCATCTTTCATCTTCTTTTTTTTATCAAATATTTTTTTATTAATAATAACCCTCTCTTTTGGCGGAGGAATACCGTTAATACAAACTATCATCTACCCTTAGCCCTTTTGCACCCATTCTTCAAATAAAGATAAATTACATTTAACCAATCTAATAAAATGTAATTTTATGTGTGCTATGGCTATGTTATTCTATGTCTCTTATCTTTACCTTTTTGTGCAAGGAAGTATTCCTTCTGAATGCTAATGGCTATCTTTATGATGGTAGCTAATCCATTGTCTTGCTTTCACAATCTTTCAATGAGTATAATAAGCTTTATCTTGCTTCTTTCTATGTTTCTATGCTTCTCTAGTGTCTTGTGTCTTTTAAATCCACATCTTTAATTCTTCCTCCAGAATTTTCTAGCTAGCTCGAGTCTTGAGTCATCTCGTGCCTTCTTTAATCTCTAGCTGGGTTTTTGAGCATTTCTATAAGCTGTCCTCCCAAGTGTTTATTGTTGATTGCTGTTAATTATATCCAGATTGACCATTCACCTGCAAGTTTTCTATCCTGCACAAGATCAATTGTATCATACACGTAATTGAACCCTTTATCCACCCTTCCTTGTACAAACCAAATTAGCAATTGGCTAGATACTTTAGGAACTGATCCATTGCTGTTCAGATTGTTTGAGGTGTTCTGCCTTCTTCCATCTTTTTTCTTTTCATTCATTTTCTGTCTTCTTTAACTTTTACAGGCTACACCTATATATTATAGACTTCCAGCAAACAACTAGAAACAGACCTCCAGCAACACCCATTTTAAAGAAACAGACTTCCAGCAACACACACTTAATGACACATCCAGCAACCAGACTCTATATAATACCAACTTCTACCAATATCATTTAAATAGATCTAGCCTTCCATTCAGTATAATCCATCGATCTAAGGACTGAAGGTTGCCTTATATAGATTCATATGTACCTGCAGAATATACTACATATCTATACATCCATTACCTTTTCCCGAGCCAATCCCCTAATGTTATTTCAAATTAGTTTCGGTTTCTTCTTTCATTTCGACCCGTAGAAAAAAGACAGAAAAACTATGCATACAAAAGCCACTTACCTTATCTCAATCACCCCTCAGGACCAGGGTGATCCATTATACAGTCTTATTTGCCTATTTGAATGGCAAGTTCTAATTAATATTTTTATTCTTTCTAATATAAGGAAAATCCTTACTATCAAGTTTTAATATTCCAGTAAATTTTTTTGGTAAACTCTCTTCATTATAATCATGATCACCTTTCTTTCTTCACTCTTTAGCTAATATATTTGCTAATGCATTCGCTTCTCTGAAAATGTGCTTTATAGAAAAGTTTAGAAAGTTCATATAATGTAGAATATCCTCTATGTCATCTTTTATCTTCTTCTTCTACTTGTTCTTTTTCTTCTTATTATTATTCTTATACTTCTTCTTTTTCTTTTTTGTTCTCCTACTACTCCTAGTTCTTTTTCTGCTTATTCTTTTTCTTCTTATTAGTATTTTTATTATTCTTCTTTTTTTTCTTGTTCTCCTACTATTCCTTGTTATTTTTCTCATTCTCCTTCTTCTTCTTCTTCTTCTCAATCTTATTCTTCTTCTCATTCTTCTTCATCTTAATCTTAATTCTATCATCTTCTTCCTTGCCATATTTTTCTACTTCTTCTACAACTTTTTATTTTTATTATACTCCTTCTTCTTCTCCTCCTCCTCTTCCTTCTCCTTCTTCTTCTCCTTTTTTTTTCTTTTTCATCTACTTTTTATTTTACTTCTTCTTATTAATATTCTTATTCTTATTTTTCTTCTCCTACTACTACTACTACAACTTCTTATTCTCCTTTTTCATATTCTTCTCCATTTTCTTTTTCTTCTCCTCCTCCTCCTCATCCTCCTCACCCTCCTTCTAATTATTCTCCTCATTCTTCTTACTTTTATTCTTCTTTCTATCATTTTCTTCTTCTTCTTCTTCTTCTTCTTCTTTTTCTACTTATTTATTTTTTCTTCTACTCCTTCTCATCCTTCTCCTCCTTTCCCTCCTTCTTATTCTTCTTTTCCTCCTTCTTCATCTATTACATATTCTTTTTTTTCTACTTTTTCTTTTTCTTCTTCTCTTTTACTTTTTCTTTTTATTCTTCTTCTTATTCTTCTTATTCTTCTTATTCTTCTCATCATTCTATATCTATTTTTTCTTTTTATTATTCTTCTCCTCCTCCTCCTCCTTCTTCTCTTCCTTCTTATTCTTCTCCATCATCTTTTCTATTTCTTCTTCTTATTCTTATTCATTTTCTCCTACTTCTTCATCTCCTCCTCCTCCTCCTCCTCCTCCTTCCCCTTCTTTTTCTTATTCTCCTTCTTATTCTTTTTTTTCTCATTATTCTTCATTTTCTTCTTCCTATTCTCCATTTTATTCTTCTCCTTTTTTTTCTTCTCTTTTTTATTTATCTTCTTCTCCTTTTTCTTATTTTTATTTTTCTTCTACTTATTCTCCATCATTTTCATTTTTTCATTCTCCTTCTCCTCCTCCTTCTTATTCTTCTCCATCATTGTATTATTATTATTATTATTATTATTATTATTATTATTATTCTTCTTCTTCTTCTTCTTTGATTCTTATTCTTCTTCTCTGTCTTCTTATTCTTTATATTTTCCTTCCTCTTCTTCTTAACCTTATTATTATTATTATTATTATTATTATTATTATTATTATATTATTATTATTCTTCTTCTTCTTCTTCTTCTTCTTCTTCTCCTTCTTGTTCAACTTTTTCTTCTAACTCCCTTCATTTTTGTTCATCATCATCATCTTCTATTTCTTCTACTTGTTCTTCTTTTTCTTCTTCTTCTTATTCTCATTCTTCTTCTTCTTCTTCTTCTTCTTCTATTTCTTCTACTTCTTCTTCTTCTCCTTATTATTATTATTATTATTATTATTATTCTACTTTTTCTCCTCCTCCTCCTCCTTCATCTTCTTCTTATTCTTCGTCTCCTTCAAATACTTCTTCTTCCTCTAATTATTTTTTTTCTCCTCCTCCTCCTCCTCCACCTTCTTCTCCTTCTTCTTTTTTTGCTTCTCATCTTTCTTCTTCTTCTTCTTTTTCTTCTTGTCTTTCTTCTTCTTCTTCTTCTTCTTCTTCTTGTCTTTCTTCTTCTTCTTCTTCTTCTTCTTGCCTTTCTTCTTCTTCTTCTTATTGTTTTTTTCATCTTCTACTATTTTTTAATCTTCTTCTTCTTCTTTGTCTTCTTCTCTTCTTTTTCTTCTTCTTTTCCTCTTATTTCTATTTCTTCTTTTTTTATTCCTTTTTTCTTCTTCTTTTACTTCTTCCACTCCTCCTCCTCCTTCTTATTCATTTTTTATTTTTCTTCTTCTTCTTGTTCTCCTACTTCTTCTTCTTTTTCTTCTCATTCTTATTTTTTTATTTCTTCTTCAGCTAATTCTTCTACTTCTTCTTTTTCTTCTTCTACCTCTCTTATTCTTTTCTCTCTTCTGCTTCTTCTTCTTATCTTTCCTTTTCTTTTTCTAATTATTGTTCATCTTCTTTTTCACTTCTTCAACTTATTATTATTGTTTTTTTCCTTCTCATTCTTCTTTTTCTTTTTCATCATCTTTTTCTTCTCCATCTTCTCCTTCTGCTTATTCTTCTTTTCTATTCCTCATCCTTTTTCTCATTCTTCTTATTTTTTTTTCTTCTTATTCTTTTTCTCCTCCTCCTCCTCCTCCTCTTCTTTTTCTTATTCTTTTTATTCTCCTCATCCTTCTTCTTCTTCATCTTATTCTCATTTTCTTTTACTTATTCTTAGTCTCTTCTTCTTCTTCTCCTCCTTCTTCATTTTTTCTTCTTCTTCTTCTTCTTCTTCTCATTTTATTTTACTTATTCTTCATATCTTCTCTTCCTCCTCCTCCTTCATTTTCTTCTTCTTCTTCTTCTTCTTCTTCTTCTTCTTCTTTTTTCTTATTATTATTCTTCTTCTCCTTCTTCTTCGTGTTTCTCCTTCTCTTCTCCTTCTTCTTATTCTGATTCCTTTCCTTCTTCTTCTTATTCTTTTCCTCCTCCTCCTCCTCCTCCTCCTCCTCCTCCTTCTTCTTCTTTTCCTTCTTCTTCTTCTTCTTATCCTCTTCCTCCTCCTTCTCCTTCTTCTTCTTTTTCTTCTCATTCTTCTCCATCTTTTTCTCCATTTTTTTCTTCTATTTCTTCTTCTCCTCCTCCTCCTCCTTCTCCTCTTCTTCTTCCTCTTCCTTGTCCATTTTTTTCTTCTTTTTATTCTTATCCTTCTAGTTATTTTTTTTCTTCTTATTCTTTTACTAATTCTTATTCTAATCCTTCTTCATTTCCTAATTCTTCTCATTCTTTAACTTTTTCTATTTCTTTTTCTAATTCTTCTACTACTTCTTATTCTTATCCTTCTTCATTTTCGTCTTCTTCTCCTTCATCATATTTTGTTTCTTCTTCTTCTTCTTATTCCTATTCTTCTATTTCTGCTCAACCTCCTTGATCTTCTATTCTTTTTTTTCCTTCTTCTTTGTTCTCTTCATCTTCTTTTGCTTTATCTTGTTCTTGTCCTCATTCTTCTACTTCTTTTTATTATTTTACTTTTGCTTCTTCTTCTACTCCTTTTTTTTTCTTCTTCTTTTTCGTTTTCGTCTTCTTCTTATTCTTCATCTCCTCCTCCTCCTCCTCCTCCTCCTACTTCTTCTTCTTTTCCTCCTCCTCCTACTCTCTTCCTTCATATTCTAATACTACTTCTTCTTCCCTTTATCCTCCTCATCCTTCTCCTCCTCCTCCTCCCCTTTCTTCTCTCCTTCTTCTCCATCATCATCATCTTCTCCATCTTCTTCCTATTATTATTATTATTATTATTATTATTCTTCTTCTTCTTTTCAATCATCATCATCATCATCATCATCTTCTTCTTCTCCATCTTATTATTATTATTATTATTATTATTATTATTATTCTTCTTCTTCTCCATCAACATCATCATCATCATCATCATCTTCTTCTTCTCCATCATCATCTCCTCTTCCTCCTCCTCCTTTTTTTTCTTCTTCTGCTTCTTCTTTTACTTCTTCTCTTTCACCACCACCTCCTCCTCCTTCTCCTTTTTCTTCTTCTGATTCTTCTTTTACTTCTTCTCTTTCACCTCCTCCTCCTCCTCCTCCTTCTTATTCTTTTTCTCATTCTATTTATCCATTTTTCCTACTTTTACTTCTCCTTCTCCTTTTGTTTCTTCTTCTTAATCTTCCTTTTTTCTTATTCTTATCCATCTTCACTACAACAAAAATCCCAAATAGCTAGAAAAAATTCCCTAGCTAAATGGGGGGTTTCTATCACTAAACGAAATATAATGATGGATTAATGACAAAAGCTTTCCCAATCTAATGTGCTCTTCGCTAAAATTTATCGACGGAAAGACTCCCAAGCTATACAATTTTAGCGATGGAAAATACCCTAGCTAAAATAATGATTTCCCTAGATAAATTAGCAAGGGAAAATTCCCTAGCTAAATTACAAGGGAAAAATCTTATTTATTTCATTCTAAGACTATTTTCAGAATTTTATTTTTTTTTCAAAAAATTTTAATAAATAATTTAATATTTTTATATAAAATTGAAAAAAATATAAACTGTAAACAATAATTTTAATTAACAAAAAATAAAATCATTTAATAAATTATTCTGATATAATATTTTACATAATTAAAACAAAAACATAAAAGTTTTTTTTACATTTTTTCATTAGTCTATCTACCGACTATGCATAAAGTATAATCTATCTGTACATTGATGTTGCTTTCTTTCCATTAGCTCCCCCGATTACCATCCTTCTACTACGAAAAAGTTGTCCGAGTTGCGATGCATCATGTCTAGTAAAAAATCCATTCACTTATACAATCTTCATATGGTGAACAATGCGGTACCATATCTGTACGAAATTTAAACCAGTCAATATAATCAAAATAAAAAAATAAAAAAAGCTATGTTTTAATATATATATATATATATATAATATTGTAGTATATTTCTACATATATACTATAGTGTATATGTACATATATACTAGTATTTCACTAGTTACATATATTACTATAGTATTATATGTGAATATATCGAGTATATACGTGCATATATACCGAGCATATACGTGCGTATATACCGAGCATATACATGTTTTATATAACGAGCATATACATGCGTATATACCGAGCATATACGTGAGTATATACCGAGATATACGTGCATATATACCAAGCATATACGTGCATATATACCGAGCATATACGTGCGTATATACCGAGCATATACGTGCATATATACGGAGCATATATGTGCATGTATACCAAGCATATAGGTGTGTATATACCAAGCATATAGGTGCGTATATACCAAGTATATAGGTGCATATATACAGAGTATATAGGTGTGTATATACCACTGATAATAAAAGTGGCCCGGGCGATGATGCTAGACTAATGAACTTCCCTACCAACTACTCATTTTGAGATTGAGCAAGTTTTTGATGAAGCTGCGAGCTGCTTCTCCCAAAACAAGACATGATATTCTTCATGGAATTCCTGTCCTATAAAAATCAGGTAATAATATATTTTTTCTTATGATTAAATACAATTTCTGAAATCTAATAAAATTACATGACACGCGCATCATCATCATCATCTTAATACTTAGTACAATTAGAATCAATCATTGCAGAACCTACAACAAGAACACATATTTCCATATGCTTTGTACCATGTGATAATTTCATATCTACACAATTACTAAAAGATTTAAGACTAACCTCTGTCGGGCTAACTGGCCTGGACTAGAAATATCTTCATTCCACAGCTTTGGGGAAGGTCTAATATCCATGGCTTTTATGACCTACATTAGTAAGCAATGCACGATGATGACCAGACCAGCCCGTGCAATTATATATTCAAACATGTGTGTGTGTGTGTGTGTGTAAATGGGTGTGTATGTATGACAATATATACATGTCTAAAAATAAATATATGCACCCACTTATGTATATACTCAGTATATACGTACGTATATACTATAGTATTATACGCACGTATATATAATCACATAACCTCAGATGACACACACACATGTACTTTCATGCAAATACACATACCATCAAAGACAATAGAAGGAAATGAGCTAGAGCTTAAAAAATACACATATAGATCTCTTAGGGATGGTCAGCATCTTCTAGTTCTTTGTCCTCTGGTACTCCATACAGATAAAGAACATTGTTACACCTGAACATGTACCATAACATAGTACATTTAAAAACCAATAAAAAACACAACACTATGCCACTGATAAATAGATAGGCTAGCGCATGTAACACCAACTACCATTTGCTAGAAATTTCACACAACGAGATAATCATGAGCTTATTTTTAAACTACCGAATCAAGATTACTTCAAAATTTTTAGTGAACTGCCTATTAAAATATTCTTCTGTGTTGCTTAGCTTCACGCATCAGTCCATGGTTAATTATAAGAAAGTTAGAAAGTGCCAAACAAAAGGAAAATAAAAGTTGAAATGATAACAATCTGCATCGTATTGAAATTTTCCACACTTGTAGGTTCATTTGGGAATCATAATGGCTATTAACATTTCAATAGTTTAATTCCACCAATTACTGATAAAAAGTAGTCATAGATCTGAACTGCGACAACGCATATCTGCACAAAATAAGAGTGTCAAGAACAAACCTGTGTTTGCATGGGACTAAAATTTTTTGTTCATCTCATAGCTTCAGAAGCTAAGGTGTTGTTCCCAGCACTAGGAGGATCAGCCAAGCCTTTTACATACCTATAATTGGCTAAAATTATACCAAAAATATTCGGGGACACACAAACATATTCACATATATATAAATAGTAATTATAGACATGAACAAACACAAATCTAAGTTAATAGTCATACAACTTTAACAAATATCTAAAAGATATCCAGTAATGTTGTTTAGAGAGAAAACGAGTGCAAAAATAAAATATTTCAGAAATAATGAAGATAATAGAAGCTTGGCCTTCTTTTGATCTAGTTGAAATTGGTAAATATGGAACCCATGCATTGGAAGGACTGTGGCAATGTTTGAATGCTTTGAATCAGATTTTTTTACGCATCTCACATCAGATGTCATGCAAAGATTCATTATTAGGATAAATTGCAAAGCAAAGAACAAAACCAGAATACAAAAAATTAAAACCTCCAAAAAAAATCTCATCATGTTTTGCTAAACATAGACAAAAATCAAAAATAGTTCATAAATAATTCAGATACGAAATCATCCTCATATTTAGTTGGTGATTTTGTGCTAGCCTCTCCTACGAGGTTTCACAGCTGGATCTTGGACTTCTATCTATTACGTCAATGCCGCTAACCGTGACTCCATATAGGACATCTTCTGTTGCATTACATTCTTAATTTCTTTTTTCTCATCTTTCATTTCTTTAATTTCTTGCATTTCTTTCTTCAAATGAGTAATCTGCTCATCATTCTCTTTTTTCATTTCCTGCATTTCTTTCTTGAAATTAGTAATCTGCATATCCTTCTCTTCTTTTATTTCATGCATTTCATCCTTCAAATGAGATATATGCTCATCCTTTTATTTTATTTTGGTCTCCATAACTTCAAAACATTAATTTGTTTCCATTACATGTTGTTCGACTACCTCATCCACAATTATTGTGACAGTTGAATTAAAAGCATGACTACAACAACAAAATGTCACTCCCTTCGAGCCAATGTCGTACACTCGCTGCTTCGTATGACCTTTTATGGTCTCCTAATAGATAGGATCATAGTCAATTGATCAAAGATCCATAGAACCCTCAACTAGTTGAGAAGCAGCTGTCACACGCTCCTCCATTGTTTTCTGAGATAATACAAAGAAAAATACTATTTTAGATATACATAAAATAAATTAAATATTTTGCATTCCAAACAACTTTAAAAATGTACGGTAGTATTATAAAATTTTATTAATATAATAGATTCTTTACCACAATTATATGAGACTTGTTATCAACAAACTATTCATCTGCTTTCTTCACTTGCATCTTCTTGAATATCTAATAAAAATTGGGATCTCGACCCAATTCTCCATTCTAGAATATATATTTATTAAGCCATATAATAAAAAATGATAAAAAATTTTAACAAAATTAATAAAACCATGCACATATTTGATTTATTTGGACTATTAGGATAACTAAAAAATATATAAATGTTTACAATTTTAAAATTGTACCAAATCTCGAGCGTGCTCAATGCTCGATTTTGACCCTCCTCTGTGGCAAAAAGATTTTTGTACCAAGTCCCACTACCTCAGTTCATCAATTTTTGCTGGCAATCTCTAATTGTATCTTCACATATGGCTCCTCCCAATACTCAAGCCACTTAGGCCAATCATCCTTGGATATATAATCAGGCCTTTTTTTTATATTCTTTAATGTATGGACAAAATCAAAATACAGTTCAGTAGCTTTGCTCTCCCACAATGACTTTATCTTTCCATCAAATCATAAAAGAATTTATATTAATAACAAGGACATAATTATTTACTTCTTGAATAATAACCAACATAATAGTTAACTAATTAGATAATTAATTTTCAATGCTTTTGTTTCATTATTTTTATCTGAAAGTTATTAAAATAAGACTCTTTTATCGATTCATAAACATACTTCCATGAGAATGCTTTAAAATCAACCATTTTCTTAAACGACATTGAATTATAGTCAAACACTTGTGAGATGAAATAAAACTGTACAAATAAATAAATAACATCAAAAACAAGCAAATCATAACTATATATAAAAATAACCACTAATAGTAACATTAAAATTTTTTATTCAAGTCATATTTACATATTTATTATACCACTCATCCACAATCTTAATTACTAACTTAGCACTGAATACAGAGGAAGGCATGACATTTGATGATATCGGTGGTTTTTTAAATGGGGGAACTATCGGTGTAAAATGTGGTATAGAAGATAGAGATGGATCAAAAGTGTGTGTAGGAAGGACAATGGGTGGTGGGCTTATATCGGATAAAGATGATAGTAAAAGTGTCAATGATGGTGATGGTGATGTGAATGAAGATGGTGATTGTGATGTTGAAGTTTGGATATGGTGGGTATGAGATGATACTAAATTTGCAACATGATGTAAAATACTAGATGAATTTGGTTCATTTCTGCATCCACGTCCATGTCCACCACGGCCACGTCCTTTAGGAGCCATCTACTATAAAAAAACATAGAACAAATAATAGAGATGTGATGAACAACCATGCATTTTAGAATAAAACACACTAATATATTTCAACAAAATATAGAAAGTCTTTGATAGTTTAATATTATAATACAATTATCATTATTTAATTATCAACATCACTATCATCCTCTAATAGATCTTCTAACATTTTGTCTAATTCCGATATAAGTTCCAACTCATGATTAGATAGAAATTGATCATCTTTAATTTCTATTAGGTCACCATTTGAGTCACATAAATTTTCTAGATCTTCATCTACATGCATAGGCTCAATATTATTTATGTAATCTTCTTGCAATACCAGTGCAATAGCTAAGTCTGCACTTCTTTGTTGAGATGTTGGTACTTCAAAATTTGATCGAGCTTTGATATTACAAATCGCTCACCTATCACTCTTATCATGAGATAAACTGAGATTGTACAATAATATACTTGAGTGGCTTGAACTAGCATAATAAATGGCTCATATTGATTATACCTACGTTTATGGTTAACATCCACTAGCTTATAATCCGAATGAATCTTTGTACCCACATTTCATGTGGAATCAAACCACTCGCATTTTAATAATACAATCCTATTATTTTCGAGTCTAGGAAACTCCAATTCAATAACTTCTATGAGTTGACCATAACAATCAATCTCACTTGCACTATAACCTGAGCCTTTAATTCATACATTACTATTCATTATTGTTTTAGAAGAACTATGCTTGATTGTGTGAATTTTATATCCATTAAAAAAATACCCAGGATCGGTTGTTACATATCTAAATGGGTCTTTACTTAGATTATGAATGAAAAAAATTAGAATCTCCATTTAAAGGATTATCTGCCAATGACATAAATTTAAAAAATAATCTTAACAAATAAAAGATACTAATAAATTAAATAATTCAAATATTTAAAACTTAATAATTTTCACATAATTTTTGAACCAAATTACAAATTCAGTTTCTATCATATAATCGACATCATTGCTGGAAATTGTTGGTTGCCTATTTTTTAACTGCTCAACATAAATACTGCACAAATATAAAAAGAGAAAAAAATGTATATCAATTTTTAATTATTCCTATTAAGGACAAAATTAAACTATGATTAAACCTGCAACCATTTTGGATATACATACTCAATATATAGTGCAACCTCCTCACAATTGAGTAAAATGTAGCTCCAAGTTGCTTTGTACTCTTCATCTATCATACATCTTTTCTTTGTTCTTCCAAATGCTTTTCTAGGGTGCTTAAAGATAGATAGTTTATCCACAAAATCATCTTCTACCATCACATGACCTTCATCATTCCGAGGCATATTTCTATTCTTTGTATTGACTTGATCCTCATAATAATAAAAACAAAATGATGATGCTTCTTTTACTAAATATGCATTGCAAATTGAACCTTCAACTTTTGTATTGTTTCTAACATTCAATTTCAACTTATGAAGATACCTACAACCATAATGTTAGATTTCACTTATATTAAATTACAATATTACTTTATGTATGAAATAATAAAACACACCTATTTATATGTATTTACCTCTCAAAAGGATACATCGACTTGTATTGCACTGGCCTTGCTATCCTTGCTTCATATGCCAAATGGACCGTAAAATGCTCCATTGAGTCAAAAAAGCTCGGTGGGAATATCCGTTCAAGCTTACAAATAATAAGTGGTATGTCATTCTCCAGCCTCAACATGTCATCTATTTTGATTATGGTTGCAGTTAGCTGTTTGAAAAACAAACTAAGCTCTGTAAGGACCTTCCAAACACTTAGGGGAAGTAATTCACGGAATGTAATTGATATTAATCTCTGCATAAATACATGACAGTCATGACTTTTCATTCCAAATAACTTAAGAGTCATCATATCCACGCATCTACCCATATTTGACACATATCCATCAGAAAATTTCAAAAATTTAACCTATTCACACAATATATACCTTGTCTTCTTATCAAGTGTATAACAAGCTTTCGAGAATTTTCATGTTGCTTCGTTCAATTTCAATTCAGGATGTCGACAGTAATTATTGATTTCTTGTTTTGATTTTAAAGTGTCTTTTGTTTTTCCATCTATATTAAGGATAGTGTTGAAAATATTGTCAAACACATTTTTTAATATGTATTAAATCAATGTTATGATGAATTAAATTGTACTTCCAATAGGGTAAGTCCCAAAAAATACTACATTTCCTCTAGACAAATATTGTGCATATTGGTGCATTAGTTCTAGTAGTGTCCTTTTCAGTTACCTTCTTCAAACATAAACTATGAATCTCTGTCATAATATTATATCCTGAACGAACTACTTATGAAACTATCATCACAGTTTTATTTTTTCGAAATACAGTTTTATTTCTTTAGAATGGATGATTCGTAGGTAGAAATTTACGATGATTATCAAACCACAACTGTTTACTACTAAATTTGAGGGTAAATGCATCAGACTTTTTCATGCAATACGGGCATACACATCCTTCTGCAGTACTCTAGCCAGACAACATCGAATATGCAGAAAAGTCACTTACCATCCACATAAGGGCTGCCCACATAATGAAATGTTGCTTCTTTGAGATATCATATATATTCACTCCAACATCTTACAAATGATTTAACTTTGCTATAAGAGGCTGTAAGAAAACATCCAGCATGTCTTTTGGTTTTTTTGGCCCTGGAACCTATATTAACAAAAACATATATTGCTCCTTCATACACAACCATGGAGGCAAATTATAAGGTGTCACTATTACTAGTCATGTTGAATACTATTGTCCAGATTGCCCAAATAGCTGAAATCCATCAGTGTAGAGACCTAATTTCACGTTTCAACTTTCAACTACAAAATCTTGATGTATATGATTAAAATGCTTCCAAGCAAGTGAATCTGATAGAGACGCATTACCCCTTCTTCAACCTCATGCTCAAAATGTCACCTCATATCATTTGTTGTAGCATTTGATGCATATAGTCTATGTAATCAAGGAATTAAAAAAAATAATACATCTTCTTAAATGTAACTTTCAATTTTTGTCACATATCTGTAACACGAGGTGCCTTCTTAAATCGAGGATGATCACAAAACTTATAGCTAATTAAATCACTATCACCACCCCAATATAAAATACATCCATTGAAACAACAATTAATTTTTTTCACTGGTTGACTCATTCCTCGTCGAAACTTCCCAGTGTTGTAAAAGTTGTTAGTGGCCAAATTATTATCTGGAACAATCTTCTTTTATATTGAATAATTTCTCAAGTCAGTTCTATAACCTAATCAAATAATTTCTCAAACATATGATTTTCTGACTTAATGCTCATAAGTCGAGCCACAAGTGACAAATGCAAATTTGTTTTACAACAAGGCCACAACTCATTATCTGTAGTTTTAAGCATTTCATAAAATTTCTGAGCTTCAGGATTAGGTGGTTCATTCATGTTCTTCATATTGAAGTCAGCACCAGCAGCTTCCAAAACCATTCTATGGTATGTGTTTGATGCTTCTTCACCGCAAGCAATTGATTCAGTACCCTCATTTCGATATATGTTCAGAGGCATTGTACTTTTTCAATGGTAAATCAAAACAAAATAATTTGGTACAAAGGCATATTTAGCCAAATGGTATCTTATAGTGTTTACATCAAGAAAAGAAATATTTTGACACTTGCGATGATTACATGGACACTTAATTTTTTTTCCATCCATTCATCTCGATTGAATACATGCAAAATTGATAAAAGTTTCAAGCCCACTCAAAAAATCTTTATTCAGAATTCCATTCATAAACCTTTTGAATATATACTGATGATCTGAACTCATTTTGTCCTATTTTATTTACAAATAATAATGCTCAATCATTATTTTGAATTAACCATTCAATTACGTCAAAATA
>JAREIK010002893.1:241950-251950 GCA_029783825.1 Sapria himalayana
AAGTAGTTATATGTAGTTATACATAAATGTATACAATGTTATAAACAAATAAATAGATTACATATATGTATACATTGTTACAAATATATTATATTTAATTATATAGAGATTTATATAGTTATACAAATATTTATATATAGTCATACACATTTAGTTAAACATAATGTTGTATGTTGTTATATATGTTATTATTAATATAATTACATGTGATTTACATATAGTTACACATATAGTTATACTTATATTTATACATGCATGTATATATATTTTTTCATATAATTTTATATATTTATACATATATTTATGTATAGGCATAGATATAATTAAATACATTTTTATATACAAATATATAAAATTGTATATTAAATATATGTTGTTAATTATATATTTAAATATAGTTATGTATAATGTTTTTATAGTTATACATATAGTAAAAAACAATTATTTATAGTTATATGTTCTTAAACCTATAGTATATTTAGTTATAAATAGATTTTTATATAATTATATTTAATTGTACATTTAGTTATAAATATGTATGTAGTTAAAGTTATAGTTATATATAATATTTTTATAGTTATACATATAGTAAAATACAATTATATATAGTTATATTTTATTATAAAAATAGTATATTTTGTTAGAAATATAGTTATATAGAATTATACATATAGTTATAAATGTAGTTATAAAATTAGTTTACATAGTTACAAATATAATTAAATATAGTCATAAAGAGTTTTATATAGTTATACAAATATTTATAAATAATTATACATATATAGTTAAACATATAGTTATATATAAATGTTATTATAAGTTTTAATTATAATTATAGTGAATGTGTGATTACACACATAGTTATCCATATAGTTATAAATGTAGTTATAGATGTTGTAGATGTAGTTATATAAAGTTTTTCATGTAATTATATATATTTAGACATATGGATATGTATAGGGTATTAATGTAGAAAAATACATTTATATATAGTAATATGTTGATATTCATATTGTTAAATACATTTATATATAGTTTTATATATATATATATATATATATATATATATATATATATATATATATATATATGTATGTATGTATGTATATGTATATTAAATATATGTTATTATATTTATATATAGTTATGTATACTATTTTAGTAGTTATACATATAGTAAAATACACTTATATATATTTATGTGTTATTAATCTTGGGATTATCATATTTACATTATTTATTATGTAAATATTAAAATATGTTCTTATATACACATTGCTCACCACAAACACTGACACCCATTGTGACTAACACATTTGTAGAAAAATACAAACTACCACAAGCTTGTCTGAGTGGCAAAATAAATGGAAAATAGATGAACACATCCATGTCGAGAATTAGTAAACCAGGATTTATGGGAGATTATACATAAGCTAGGAAAAAGATGAAATTGGAAAAAAAAATACCAAAATTAAAACAAACACTCAAGCATTAAGATAAATGATGAAGAGTTAGGGTAGAAAACGTACCTCAAATTGATAAGAAACTCATGTCTGAAAGAAATCGCTTCCACTATTAGGTTTTGTTTTGATTTATCATTGTCGAGAGAGAGAGGTGGATGGCGCTAGTTAGAGACTCTGGACAACAAGAAACAGTTTTAGAAGTAATAATTATTGTGCATGTAGCAAGGCACACATGAAAAACAAATACCTTGCAATTTTTAATTATCAAATTAATTAAACAATAAATATATAAACAATTTCAAAAAATAGATGTTTAGCCTTCCAACTTAAAAAAAAAATCATGGCTACAAAATTTATAAACTTCATATTGCAAGGTACACATGAAAAGATGATTGGTCTTCAAGCAACTCTTCAAAGAATTATAAATACTCTTTATGTTAAAAAATATATAAATATATATATTTTATGGTTATAAATTTTTAAGAATTCAAATTAATTTTTATGAAGATAATATGAAATAATTTTAAAGGCATAAAATTTCATATTATTGCATATCATTTATAATTTTTATAATTCAAAAAATAACTTAAAGTGAGAAGATAATTAAAAAAAGTTATATTTATTTTTTTAATAAAGAATGAATATTAAAAGCTAATAGTAAACTTATTACTCAATTATTTAATTCTTATAAATTTTAGTAGAGGTAAACATCTATGTATTTATTTTTAAATATCAATTTATTTTTTAAAAATTTAATGAAAAAATTTAAATTTTTATAATAATTCAAGATTTTCAAATTTTATAGTAATTATTTTTTTAAAAGTTTCCTATAATCATAAAATTTTTTTATACTTATAATAATATTACTATTTATTAGTTTATTCATCAATTCATATATTTTTGTGAATACTTTCTATTTAATCATACAATGAATTATTTTACCTTTATATTAGTAGAAATTTTAATGTATGTTCATTTATTTTTTAAAATATCTTAAAAACTATAGAATTAATTTTTTAATGTTACTTTAATATAAATTTTTAACTTTCTTAACTAACAATTTTAGCAAAATTTTTTGATTAATTTTTTAAAAATTGTATAATTAGAAAAATAGTTACTGTAATCTTTATTAAAATAATTTTTTTTTGTATTTATATATTTTTTAAATTATTTATTTATAATAACTTGTTTTTATAATTAAACGAGGAAAATGTGTCTTTCAAGGATTGCTCACCTATAAACCATGGCATACTACCTTTAATATACAAAATTAAATAAAATATTAAAATAAATAATATTTTAAAAAGATTAAATCATTAAAGATTAGTGATGAAAATTGTTGCTAGCCCAAATAGCTAGGGAAAAATCTCTAGCTAAATGAATATATTTTGTGAAAAATAAAATTTAAGAAATAATCACTTGCAATAAAATATAAAATAGTAAAAAAAATTTAGATAATTATTTAGTAATAGATTTTGTCTTGATATAATTAGATAGGAAAATTCCGTCGCTAATTCAATTGCTAAATTCCTAGTTTTCTTTGCATGGAAATCTATGCAAATATTAGCGACCGAATTTATCTTAATATAATTAGCTATGGAAAGAAATTGCTAACATTGCTAATTCATCATTATATCTGTTGCTATATCCGTTGCTATATCCGTTGCTTTGCTAAATTCACATTTTTTTGCACGAAAATCTATGAAAAAATTAGTGACGGAATTTATCTCGATATAATTTGATATGGAGATTCCATTGCTAAAACCCATCACTAAATTCCTAGTTTTCTTTGTGTGGAAATCTATGAAAATATTAGCAATGGAATTTATCTCAATATAATTAGCTAGAAAAATTCCGTAGCTATATCTGTCGCTAATTTTTCAGGTTTTTCTTTGCATGGAAATTAATGAAAATATTAGCGATGGAATATTTTTCATCAGATATTTCATCATTATCCGTCACTAAATAGGCGCTAGTATTTATTTCAATGTAAAATCAAAAATCCCTTGCTATTCCCTAGCTAATCCCTTGCTATTTAGCTAGGGATTGATCCCTAGCTAAATTTTCATAGCTAAATTGAGATTTTCTTGTAGTGCTTCTTCTTCTTCTTCTCCTTCTCCTTCTCATTCTTATTCTTCTTATTCTTATTCTTTTTCTTCAACATCATCTTTTTCTTTTTCTTTTTGTTCTTCTTTTTCTTCTCCTTATTCTTTCTCTTCTTATCTTTCTTCTTCTTCTTCTTCTACTTCTCATCCTTGTTCTACTTATTCTCCTTCTTAGTACTTCTTCTACTTATTATCATTCCTTTTCTTATTCTTCATATTCATTTTTTACTACCATTCATTCATTCATTCTTCTTATTATTATTCTTATTCTCCTACCTCTTTTCTTAATTCTTTTTCTCCTACATCTTATTCACCATGCACTTCTTCTTATTCTTCATCTTATCCTCCTCCTCCTCCTCCTCCTTATTCTCTTCCTCCTCTTATGCTTATTTTAATTCATTTTATTATTATTATTATTATTATTATATTATTATTATTCTTCTTCTTCTTCTTTGTCTTCTCCTTGTTTTTCTTCTTCTTCTAATTTTACTTCTTTTTATTCCTCTGCTTCTTCTTCTTCTTCTTCTTCTTCTCCATATTCTTGTTATTATTATTATTATTATTATTATTATTATTATTCTTCTTCTTTTTATCTTTCACCTTTTTCTTCTTCTTCATCTTATTTTTCTTTTTCTTCTTTTCTTTCTCCTTCTTCTTCTCCTTCTTCTACTTCATCTTCTTCTTTTCTTTCTCCTCCTTCTACTTTTAGTTCTCTTACATCATCTTCTTCTTTTCGTTCTTATCCTTCTACTTCATTTTTATTATTCTTCTTTTTCTTCTCTTCTTCTTCAACTTATTATTATTATTATTATTATTATTATTATTCTTCTTCTTATTCTTCTTCTTCTTATTCTTCTTCTTATTCTTCTTCTCCTGCTCTCCTTCATCTTTTTCTTCTCATTCTTCTTTTTATTTTTTTCCTCTTCTTCTTCTTCTTCTCCTCCTCCTCCTCCTCCTCTTCTTCTTCTTCATCTTCATCTTATTCCTTTGCGTCTTCATCTTCATCTTATTCCTTTGCTTCTTCTTCTTCTTTTTGTTGTTGATGTTGTTGTTGTTGTTGTTCTTCTTCTTCTTCTTCTTCTTCTTCTTCTTCTCCTTCTTCTCCTCCACTCTTCTTCTTCTTCTTCTTCTTCTTCTTCTCCTTCTTCTCCTCCTCCTTCTTCTTCTCCTTCTTTTTGTTCTTCTCCTTCTTCTTATTTTATTTATACTTCTTTTTCTTCTTATTATTAATATTATTATTATTCTTCATATTTTTTTGCTTATTATTATTATTATTATTATTATTATTCTTCTTCTTCTCCTTCTTCTCCATCATATTATTATTATTATTATTATTATTCTTCTTCTTCTTTATCTTATTTTTCTCCTTTTTTTTCTTCTTTTTCTTCTTCATTTTCTTCTTTTTCTCCATCTTTTTATTCTCCTTCTACTACTTCTTCTTTTTCTTATTATTCTTCTCATTTTTTTTCTACTTGTCCTTCTTCTTCTCCTTTTCCATATTCTTCAATTCTTCTTTATCTCCTTCTCCTTATTAAAATTTCTTATCTCTCAATAGTGATTATAATAAAATTTTGGATTGCTTTTATATAAATAATGTACACCATAATAATCAAACACCAGTTTTAATGTAGCTTTCTAGGCATTCAACATGACTGATTATATAAACTAGAAAAGTGCTTAGTGCTTATAGATTAATAAGCAAGTATTAATATAAATAATCATATATAAAGAGATAGACAGACGAAGAATAGAGCACATAGAACAAATTATGTATTCAATGAATTAATATGAAAAACAATTTGGGTTTTATAAATGTAATTAGTCGGATCAAAAGTGTTGACCAGGTCATATTAGTACCTGCCAGGTGATCAATCTCTCAACATATCAGATGCTGTACCTTTAAATAATATAGAGAAATAAGATAACAAATGGTAAAATAGATATCAAACTAAATTATATACTACATTCCTCATTATTATTATTGATCTTCTCCTACTAATTCTTAAACTTGTTCTTCTTATTCTTATACTTTTCAATCTTCTTATTCTTTTTCCACTTCTTCTTATTCTTCTTATTCTTTTCATTTTTCTTCTTATTTTTCTTCTTTTTTTCCTTTTCCTATTATTATTATTATTATTCTTCTTCCACTTTTTATTCTCTCTCTTCACCTTGTCTTTCTACTTTTTATTCTTCTTCTTCTTTATCTGCTACTTGTAATTCTTCATCATCATCTTTTTCTTCTTAATATTCTTCTTCTTCTCCACTTTGTTATTCTCCTCCTCCTCTTCTTCATCCTCCTTTTTCTGCTAATTCTTTTTCTTCCTTTTCTACTCCTTCTTATCCTTCTTCTTCTTCTTCTTCTTCTTCTTCTCCTTCTTCTTCTTACTGTTGTTCTTATAGTTCTTATTCTTTTCCTTCTTCATTTTCTTCTATTTCTCTCATATCTTCTTCTTCTTCTTCTTATATTTCTCCTCCTCCTCCTACTACTTCTTCTTATTTTATTTCTCTTACTACTACTACTACTTTTTCCCTTCCTCCTTCTTCGTGTTCTTCTTCTCATCCTTCATTTCTTCGCCTTATTCTTCTTTTTTTTCTCCTCCTCCTTTTTCTTCATCTTCTTGTCTTTCTTCTACTTCTTCTTTTCTTTATTATTATTATTATTATTATTATTATTATTATTATTATTATATTATTATTATTATTTATTATTCTTCTTCTTCTTCTTCTTTTCCTTCTTTTTTTTTCTTCTCCTTATTTTTCTTTTTCTTTTTTTTTTTCTTATTTTCTTCTTCTTCTTTTTCTTCTCATACTTCTTTTCTTCTTTTTCTTTTTCTTATACTTCTTCTTATTTTTCTTTTTCTTCTACTTCTTCTTTTTCTTCTCCTCCTCCTCCTCTTCTTCTTCTTCTTCTTCTTCTTCTTCTTCTCTTCTCCTTCTTCTCTCTTTCTTCTTCTCTTTCTCCTTCTTCTTCTCTTTCTTCTTCGTCTTCTTATCCTTCTTCTTCTTTTTCTTCTTCGCCTTCTTATCCTTCTTCTTCTTCTTTTTAATATTCTTCTTCATCTACTTCTACTACTTCTTCTTCTTTTTCCCCATCTCCTTCTTATGCTACTTCTTCTTCTACTTCTTTTAATTTTGTTCTTCTTCTTCTTTTGCTTTTGCTTATTATTATTATTATTATTATACTTCTATTACTTCTTCTTCTTTTTATTCTTCTTATTCTTCTTATTCTCTTGCTCCTCCCTTTTCTCCTTCTTATTCTTATTCTTTTCACCTTCTTATTCTTATTCTTCTTTTCATTCTTATTATTCTTCTTCTTCTATTTTTCTTACTACATCTTCTTCTATTTTTCTTACTACATCTTCTTCTACTTTTTCTCCTTTTACTTTTTCGTCAACTTCTCCTCCTCCTCCTCCTCCTCCTACTTTTCTTCCTTATTTTTTTTAATTCTTTTTCTTCATCTCTTTCTTCTTCTTCTTCTACTACTTCTACAACAACAACAACAACAACAACTTCTTCTTTTTCTTCTTCTTGTTCTCTCCTTCTACTTATTCTTCTTATACTTTTTTTCTTACTATTCTTCCCCCTCTTTTCCTCCTCCTCCTCCTCCTCCTCCTTCTTGTTCTCCACATCTTTCTTCTTATTTTTCTCCTCCAGTTCTTCTTCTCTTTCTTCTACTCATCATTCTTTTCCTTCTACTACTACTACTACTTTGTATTCTTCTTCTCCTTATTTTGATTTTGCTGCTCATTCTTCATCATTATCATCATCATCATCTTCTTCTTCTTCACCTCCTCTTTCTCCTCCATTTCTTTCTTATTTTTTTTCTTTACCTTATTCTTCTTATTTTTCTTATTCATCATCATCATCATTATCATTATCTTCTTCTTCTGATTCTTTATCTTCTTCTTCTGATTCTTTATCTTCTTCTTCTGATTCTTTATCTTCTTCTTCTTCTCCTTCTCAGACTTTATCTTCTTCTTTGCATACTTCTTCTTCTTCTTCTTCTTCTTATTCTCCATATTCTTATTTTTCTTCTTCTTCTTCTCCTTATTTTTTTTCTTTTTTTTCTACAACTCTTTTTTTTTCTTCTTCTTTTCCTTCTTCTTTTTCTTCTCCTTCGTGTTCTTTTACTTCTTTTTCTTTTCCTCCTCCTCCTCCTACTACTACTTATTCTTCTCTTCTTATTTTCCACCTTATGCTTCTCTTTCAAATTTTTGTTATTATATTTATTATTATTATTATTATTATTATTATTCTATTTCTCTTTCTTTTTATCTTTATTCTCTTTCTTTATTTTTTTTCAGATTTCTTTTCTTCTTCTTCTTCTTCTCCACCTTCTTCTTTACCTTACCCTTCTCCATCTTCTCCTTCTCCTTCTCCTCCTCCTCTCCTCCTCCTTCTTATTTTTCTCCTTCTTCTACTTCTCATTCTTCTAATTCTTCTCTTTCATCTTATTATTATTATTATTATTATTATTATTATTATTATTATTATTATTCTTCTTCTTCTTATTCTTGATCTTGTTTTTCAGCTTCTTCTCCTTCTCCTTCTTCTTGTTCTTGTACTTGTTCTTCTTTTTCTTCTACTTCTCTTTCTCCTACTTCTTTTTTATCTTCTTCTTATCCTTTCCTTCTCCTTCTCATTTTTCTTCCTCCCCCTCCTCCTCCTTCTTCTACTACTACCTCTTCTTATACTTATTATTCTCCTACTTCTTCTTTTTCTATTTCTCATTCTTCTCCTTCTCCTTCTTTTTATTAAACTTTTTTTTCTTATTCTTCTTATTCTTAATTTCTTTCTTCTTCTTATTCTTCTTCTTTTTTCTTCTTCTTTCTTCTTCTTCTTCTTCTTCTTCTTCTTGGTTTTCTTATTCTTTTTCTTATTATTCTTAATTTTCTTCAACTACTTCTCCTTCTCCTTTTCTTCTCATTCTTTTTTTTCTTTTTTTTTTCTTGTTCTCTTACTTCTTATTCTACTCCTAATTATTTTTCTTCTATTATCCTTATTCTTTTTCTTCTTCAGTGTACATGCTCTTACCTTCTTAGAGTGATCATCAATGAATATGACAAAATAAAGGGCTCCACCAAGTATTTTTCTCTACATAGTGTATACATTGGTATGAATCATATCAAAAATATTTGATCTCCTAGAAGGTGGATGAGAATGAACATGTGATGTATGCCTTTTTCTAACAATGAAGTCCACACAATCATCAAGTGAATAATTCTGATCAAATGATAAGATATTGCTTCTAACTAGAGGCTAAATGTCCTTCTCACTCATGTGTCCAAGTCTTATGTGCTAGAGATCAATGTTGCTAATATGATAAATAATATTTGCTTGATCTCCCTACACTCTTGCCTGAATGGAAAACAAAGTACTTTACTTCTTACTTCTCACAATGACTAATGCACAATTGACTAGCTTCCACTAGTAATCACCAAAAATGACTAATATATCTCATGTCATCTAGCATGCCATCATACATCAAGTTTATATTAATATCTGGTATGCACTTGATTTATCTCAGCCTTAGTTAATGTCATTTCTGTATTTGCAGACGAATCTCTTTTATACCTAAAACTTATGATATCCTATTATTACTCATATTTACCGTGTCATAAGCACTAGGTGTCTAAGTGTTAAAGAAGTTGATGTGCAAGGTAATATAAAATAATGTTCCTAAGTCAATAAGCCAATCACCCTCATGAGATACAATATTAGCGGACACTTGACTATTTTTCTATTTTGAAATTTACCTTAAGAATAATGAGTTCTTCTATCAAGCTATGTGTACAACAAGTGCTCCAACCACGTCTCTTAGAAATTAGAATACCATAAGAAACTTCCTCCTTCTCATTTCTCCTTTCTTCTTTGGATAATAAATTTTATGAGACAACATGCATTGACAAAACACCTCTTGGTGGTAACATGTTCAAGGTAACTACAAAGTTATCTCAGTTGTCCGGAAGTAAGCTAATCATTAGACAAGTTTAGCTCATCTTCCAAGACCATTTTCATGAATAAAAGCTATTTCATTAGCCCTTGAAAGATGATGTTTACTAATATTAGATTACCATCTTTGAAATTCAAGTTAATTAGATATTCAATGATTAATACTTTATTTTTAAATGTGTTCATTTCAAACATAGACTCTAGTTTCTCCCATAGCTTATATATCCTTATTTCATCAAAAACATGTTAATAAGTATCATTACTTATTATTGTAGAATTGTGGAGGTAGCTCTAAAATGTGGGTCTTTCCATTCTTCTTCGCTTAGTTCCCCAGGGTTCTCTTTCTTCATCATTGGGTCATAAAATTATTTGGCTACAAGGTAATCATACATTCTATTTTTTCAAATAGAATAATTAGTCTCAATTAACTTTATTATTACAGAGTGATTTTCCATAATAATAAAAAATAATTTTGACCAC
>JAREIK010002893.1:254450-364657 GCA_029783825.1 Sapria himalayana
TATATATATGTTTACATGCTTTTGTTTACATATTAAATCCGATATTTAGCGACGGAAATTCATGTATTTATATTTATGTATTAAATTAGCGACGGAAATCAGATTCTATACATATATATATATATATATATATATATGTATATATATATTTATGTTTACATGCTTTTGTTTATATATTTATGTTTATACACTACAAAAAAACTGATTTAGCGATGAATTTTAGCGATGAAATTTATCCGTTACAAATTAGCAATGACTTCACAACGGAAACCAACTTAGCGACTGATTTACCGACGGATAATATTCCATTGCCAAAATTAGGTGGGAGGTTGGCGGGAGCTATTAAATAATGATGGATTATTAGTTTCGTCGTTATATTAGCGACGGATTATCAGTTTCGTCGCTATGGAACCTTTTGTATTTTAGCAAAAAAAATAACGTTGGGAATAGCAACGGATTCTTAGTTTCGTCGCTATTTTAGATGCACTACTTCATCATTTTGAGCTTCCTTAAGTCTATTTATTTTATTTTTTACAAAATCCCGTAAGTCACTTTAACCTAAACCTAAAACCTTATTTTCTTCAATTTTTGTTTAGACAGTAGCTTAAATTCCCCAAGCCGATCCAATCGCATGTAATTGCCACCCATCACTGCTGGGCATCATCACCCCACCTCCATCCATCATTGCCGGGCATCATCACCCTACCTCCATCCATCACCATCATCTTCAATCACCGCCATCAACAGCACAACTATCATCTTCTTTTGTTTTGCTCAGAAAAGTCTCATGTTTTGCTTGCAAAAATTATGTGTACTTATTTTCTTTTCCATGTTGATTGACTTGTTTGTGATTTTGTTTGTGATTTTGTTTGAGCCACAAGTGGTTTTGTCATTTTGGTAGCTTCTCATCTGCTGAGAGTTGGACAATATTGTGTGTTTCATCTTTCTCCTACATTTGTTGCATATAATGTTGTGGAAGCTATCATTCTTTCTATGTTAGCAGAGCTAACACATAAAGTTTATTTATGTGTTAGCTACATTTGTTGCATATATTGTTCAAACTCGACCAATCAAGTCTTTTTTTGTTTTAAGTAAAAACTTTACTTCTGATACAAATATAATTATTAACTTTATTTATTATAAGAGAATTATAAGAAATATAACTATATGATGTATTATCTGTATTTTATTTTCACCTTTTCCTGACACAAAAATAAACTTTATTTATTTATTTTCACCTTTTCATGTTTGACCTGCTGGTTATAACTAATGACTACAGCTGTGATTGTAATGCAGTATCTGCATTTTTAATTTGCATTTGCATTAACATAGTTATCCAAATTAATAAAAGCTTTTTGTATATGCATTCATTTACAAGGGTTTGCCTACAATAATACACCAAAATAGTCTATTTGCTCAAATGTTGTAAAAATACAAGATTAAACAGTTGATTTGGCTCAAAGAGTATGGCTTATTGTCATTGTCAGGCAATAAAATTATAAGAAATATCTTGTATTGTATTTATAAAATATTCATGGTTCAAATTTATTCATTTATAATACCGACGTTCAATGTTAAGTTGTTGACTTGTTTTGTTTCAATGTCACATTATAGGGTTTTAACCTCCCCTAAAAACCCAAAACATAAGATGTTGTTTGAGCTATATTTTTCACTCTATTCTCTCTATCTGTTCTGCATCCAATTTAGTGTCAAAATTATTAAGGTATGTATTCATCTATTTATTGTGTTGATTGATTATTTGATTTTTTTTGTGATACTATTGTGACTAGTTTATGTGCTTAGCTTTTGTTAATTAGTTAAATGCATGAAAGTATTTCATTTTAAGTTTTTACTAAATGGGCTGAAAATAAAACTACACCATTGTATCGATGAAATTTCTTTTTGTTTTAATATTACATGTTGAAATCAGGTTAATATGTATGTCCTGATTGCAAAGTTAAGTTATATTATATATTTTGAATTCAAAATCTGGTTATAAGTTGTTAAAATTTCAACCATACAAAGTTTAATGATTTGTTCTTTTTAAGCTTATTAGATTATATTTTTTAATCAGGTTATTATTTGTTTCACATATATGTTATTTTTTAATTATTTTATAAGGTTGAAAAGACAACTTTTCTTCCATTTATTTTTATATGTAGCTGAGAAATTTTAGTATTGGATTCTTGAATTATCGTAGGCATAAAGATAGGACTACATACGGACATTAGAGAAAATGAGACAAGATCGATAGTGGATTGATTATCAGATGAAAGATAGTGCTTTAACAATGGAGTTCAAAGTTGGCATTGAGAGATTCATTAATTTTTCACTGAATCACCCAGAATTGATGGACCAGAGTAGGATTCGGTGTCCATGCAATCATCATAAGTGTCAGGATCACAATTTTCAAGAGCCGAAGACTGTGAGATATCATCTAGCAAAGTATAGGTTTATCCGTGACTATTATACTTGGTATCTACATGGTGAGCCTATCGAGGAACATATTGGGGAACTCGATGTCGATTTCAATTAAATCATAGACATAGGATTTGTCAATCCTCAACCATACAATGCTTTTGATACAATGCTAATTGCTGTTATCCAACCTTCCTTTAATCCTAATGACGTTGAAGAGGACCCGAGTCCAATAGCTACAAAATTATTTGAAATTCTGAAAGCAGTCGATCAGGAGATTTGTCCTGACAATAGATATCATTCAAAGTTATCTACTATTGCGAGATTATAAAACATTAAATCTGAACACCATTTATCTGAACGTGCTTTTGATGATATTTGTCAATTGATGCCTGAGTTACTACCACTGGACAATGTGATGATTGATAGCTTCTATAGCACCAAAAAATTAGTTCATGGTTTGGGTCTACCAGTAGAAAAGTTTAATTGTTGCATGATATACCAGGGTGAAGATAGTGAACTTGCAAGTTGCAAGTTGCAAGTTTTGTCACCATCCCCGTTTCAAGAGACTAATGCGTGGATCTCATAAGTAGAAAAAATATATTCCTTATAAAAAAATGAACTACTTTTTCTTGGCTCCTCGATTACAGAGATTATTTGCATCTAATATCACGGCTAAAAAAATGAGGTGGCATGCTGAGCATAAGTTTGAAGATGGTGTTATGCATCATTTTTCAGACTTAGAAGCTTGAACACATTTCAATCAAACTCATCCTGATTTTGCAGATGAAAGTCAAAATATTCGACTGGGTCTTTCCATTGATGGCTTTAATCCATTTGGTCAATCCGGACAACAATATTCTTCATGGCCGATTATATTGACGTCATACAATTTGCCCCCATGGATGTGCATAAATGATGAATATATGTTTTTATCTATAATTGTGCAAGGGCCAAAGAATCCAAAGAGAAAATTGGATGGTTTTTTACAACCTTTAATTGAAGAGTTGAAAACATTATGGGAGATGGGTGTATGTATATTTCGAGGAAGCAGAATTTTCCAATGAAGGCTGCTCTAATGTGGATAATTAGTGATTTTCCCACATACTCAAAGTTGTCAGGATGGAGTATTGCAGGGAAGCTTGCTTGTCCTCATTGCATGGAAGATTCAGATGCATTTACATTGAGTAAATGGGACAAGACATCGTGGTTTGACAATCATTGTAAGTTCTTACCAAAACATCATCAATTTCGAAAAAATAAAAATTATTTCTTGAAGGGTAAAATAGTATGAAAAGTTGCACCACATGTCCGATCAGGGGAGAAAATATTAGAGCAAATTGAGCAATTAGGGTTTAAGAAAGTGACAAAAACTGATGCTAAATCTACTAATGCTCGTATTTTCAAGAGTTGTGAATGTGGATGGAAGAAAATAAGCATCTTTTATGATTTACCTTATTGGATCACAAACCACATTCGACATAATATAGATGTCATGCATATTAAAAAATATATTTGATAATGTCTTCAATACTATTATGAATATTGAAGGAAAAACAAAAGACAATGCAAAGTCTAGGGCTAACTTAAAAGAGTTTTGTCGACGAATAGAGTTGTACCAAAATGAGAGCACAAGAAATTATCCAAAAGCTACTTATACTTTGGATAAGTCGAGGAAAAAAATTTTGAGTGAATGGTTGAAAAAACTTCAATTTTTCGATAGGTATGCCTCGAACATGGCAAGATGTGTTGATATAAATAAGCTCAAATTATTTGTCATGAAAAGCCATGATTTCCATCTGTTTATACAAAGACTAATTCCAATAGCATTTCGTGAACTATTGCTAGAGAATGTGTGGTCAACTTTGGCAGAGCTGAGTAAATTTTTTAAAGATCTTACATCTACAGTAATAAGAGAGGAAGACATGAGGCAACTTGAAGATGAAATCCCTGTTATTATCTGAAGGCATGAGTGTATATTGCCTCCAAGTTTTTTTGATTGTATGGATCATCTCCCCAACCATTTTCCGTATGAAGTAAGGATAGCAGGTCCTGTTCAATACCGATGGACATACCCATTTGAGAGGTTAGCACAAAAAATAATTCTTATGAATTTGATATGTCAATCCAATTTAAAATGACATAATATTTTATGTAGCTTGACAACGATTATCTTTAGGTACATTTGAAGGTTGAAAAATAATGTGCGCAATAATGCAAAAATTGAAGGTTCTATATGGAATGCATATTTGGTTGTGGAGATATCTTCATTTTGTGTTCAATATTTTGAGCCATATGTCAATACAAGACATCAAAGAGTGCCACAAAATCTAATTGTCATTGATTGAGATGAAACTCAAGAACATGAGGAGATGCTTTCCATTTTTAAGCATGGAGGTAGAGCATTTGGAAAAAAATAATTTTGATATCTTACTCTGGATGAATATCATGTAGCTTGCACATATATTATATTGGATTGTGAAGAAGTAAAACCCTATATTGAGTAAGTATTTGAATTTCTTAAAGAAATGATTGAAAAATTAATTTATATATGCAAAAATGTTTATGTAATTGCTAAAACTAATGGTCTTTTTCGATAGACTATTTGTGGCTAGATTAATAGAACATCAACCATATGTTGAAGAAGCCGAAATTGATGCTAAACTTGATAACAACTTTGCATCTTGGTAATTTGAGGGACGCGAGTAATAAAATTCAACTATATATATATATAATGTTGGATTTAGTTAGCCATAATTCTTATAACTTTCAATTTTTTTATAGGCTCATGACCTAATTTCGAATATCTCCAGCCAATTCATAAAAGTCCTTGCAAAAGGACCTTTCCGAGGTGTTATGGTGTTTCCTGAATATTATGTTAATGGATATAAGTTTTACACTTTGGGACGTGAATCAAATAAAGTAACCATGAATATCGGAGTGTAAATAAAGGGTTATAATTTTAGTGCAACAGGATTGGACTTTTATGGTCAATTAATGAATGTTTTACAGTTGGAATATCATGCATTACCACTGAAGAGAGTCATATTATTCAATTGTCAGTGGTTTGATCTGATACCAAGTGTAGGTACAAGAAGTCACCCTGAGTATAAGCTTGTTGATGTGAACCACACGAGAAGATTCAATAGATATGAACCATTTATTCTCACGGAGCAAGCAATGCAGGTCTATTATGCAACTTATCCAAGCACAAGGAAAAACATGTGTGGTTGGTGGGCTGTTTGCAAGATAAAAGCTCGAGGTGTCGTGGAAGTAGCCGAGACATCAAAAATTTTGCTATTAAATGCAGGAGCATTTTAAGAGGATGTCATCAAAAAACATTATATTGATATTGCAACAGACAAAGAACCTCAATCATTAGTTGATCATAGTTATCCTTTTGTAGACATTGATGATATGAAACTTTAAGAAAATGAGGATGTGAAACTAGAAATAGAGTCAGATGAATAATATGAAGAAATAGATGATTATGATAATAAAGTGACCAATATTGAAGATTGAAGCCTATATATTATTGTGACCTTATAAATATTTTTATAATATTGTTTTCAATTACTAGTATTTTTTTCTTGCATATGTATGTACTTTATAGTAGCCATTTTCATTATAAATGTGTTGTTTTATAATTATGTTCATTGAAGGTATGAGAGGTGGGCATTCAGCAAGGAGCAGAGAAAATTTTGCAGGTCGGGAGGCAACTAAACTATATGCACCAGCCGTCCTATCTACAAGCACTACCCCACCAGCTATAGGTTCAACACCTACCTTCAATGTAGAGAACTTACCACCACATGCACCATAGATTGATCTAAAGTCTAAAATCACATTAGCATCAGTCGGGTCATCAACACCATGTGGTACCACATGGAGAAAGAATATAGAAATAGTTGATAGGGAGAACATATATACTTAAAATGTTTATTTTACCACTTATTGTTTTTTGGTTGATTGCTTTACAAGATAATTTATTTTCATATGAGATTTACCATTTAATATTATATTGTAATTTTTCGAATAGATACTTTCCAATGCTTTAATGGACATTACTAAGATTTTCAAGCATAGACTCTAAAAAAAGGGTGTAACATTGAGGTTGGTGCCTACCAACACTAAGGAGTTCTATTGGGACGAATTTAAGGTATTTCATATGTACTTGTTCTCTTGTTATCATTGCACACTTGACAAGATTCTTTTAATGTATCTATATGAACTAACTACTATTTTGTTTGGTTGTTGCATGTATATTGAATCACCTTTCAAATGTGGTGAAAGTGTACGTGGTTGAGGATGATGAATTTTTTTTTGTGTTTTTTGCAGCCTATGTTATGTTGGTTTTTGGTAGCTAAGCTTAAAATAATGCAGTGTAAGTTCAGTTCTGAACAACTATGAATCTATACACATTCTAAAACGTGAATGTAAGTCTTTAGTTTCATTTGATACAATATTAGGCAAGCAGGCAAAGGTGGTGTAGTATTGATTTGATAAAATTTTGAGAAGCCAATAGGTGGTCTAGGCAAATGAAGGATATAAAATGGTGAAATTTTTATAAACATGAGCAAAAAAAGACATATCTTGATAAGGAACCTGAATGCTCTAAGGAGCCGAACTTGTGTTGTGCTTAATAAGATCACATAAGTATTAGAAAAGAGATTCTATAGATGTTTGGTATGATGGTGTAGTATTTAATTTGGATTTGCTCCATTTTTCTTTAATTTTTTTAGATTGGTTACAGTGGGGTATTAACATGAAACAAAACATATTGCTTTCAATTATTATTCTACTCTTCCTTTGAAAGTTATGATACATGATGATGTTATTTCTTATAAAGTTAAAATATTGGATTATTTTTTGATCTATTGGTCTAAGATTAAAGAGAAAATAATTTCAATAGCAATAAGAGTAACTACATCTTTATATTTCAACATTTTAAGCCCCTCGTCATTCTTTCGTGTGCCACATACAAAAGAAAAGATGATTTAAGATCATTCAAATTTGTTAATATTGTGTATTTTCAAAATCAAATTGTGCTACCTAGTACTGTATGTGGTTATGCATTTTTATTTGTTTATATATATATATATATATATATATATATAACATGTAACTAGGATGATTCAAATGAAGCATTAGTCCAGAGAATGTTTTATATGAGGGCAGGAAAGCGACTTGGGGATTGGTTGTGCAAGATACGAATCGAAGTGAAAAAGGATGAAAATATACCATAACATGTATGGGAAAGCTGGTAGCAAAAATGGAATACTCCTGAATATAAAAATAAATGTGAACAAGCTGGTAAAAATTTCCGTACAAAAAGGGAGGACCTGACACCGATCATTCCACATATACATGTGGCTCTAGATCCACAATTCAACATTGCAATGTATTGGTAAGAATTTTAAGATTATTTTTTTTTAAATAACATTTCCTTACCATCTTAATCGAATCTAATTTTGATTTGCTCCTTTTTTTCTTTAATTTTTTCAAATTGGTTACAGTGGGGTATTAACATGAAACAAAACATATTGCTTTCAATTATTATTCTACTCTTCCTTTGAAAGTTATGATACATGATGATGTTATTTCTTATAAAGTTAAAATATTGGATTATTTATTGATCTATTGGTCTAAGATTAAATAGAAAATAATTTCAATAGCAATAAGAGTAACTACATCTTTATATTTCAACATTTTAAGCCCCTCGTCATTCTTTCGTGTGCCACATACAAAAGAAAAGATGATTTAAGATCATTCAAATTTGTTAATATTGTGTTATTTCAAAATCAAATTGTGCTACCTAGTACTGTATGTGGCTATGCATTTTTATTTGTTTATATATATATATATATATATAACATGTAACTAGGATGATTCAAATGAAGCATTAGTCCAGAGAATGTTTTATATGAGGGTAGGAAAGCGACTTGGGGATTGGTTGTGCAAGATACGAATCGAAGTGAAAAAGGATGAAAATATACCATAACATGTATGGGAAAGCTGGTAGCAAAAATGGAATACTCCTGAATATAAAAATAAATGTGAACAAGCTGGCAAAAATTTCCGTACAAAAAGGGAGGACCTGACACCGATCTTTCCACACATACAGGTGGCTCTAGATCCACAATTCAACATTGCAATGTATTGGTAAGAATTTTAAGATTATTTTTTTTAAATAACATTTCCTCACCATCTTAATCGAATCTAATTTGGATTTGCTCCTTTTTTTCTTTAATTTTTTCAAATTGGTTACAGTGGGGTATTAACATGAAACAAAACATATTGCTTTCAATTATTATTCTACTCTTCCTTTGAAAGTTATGATACACGATGATGTTATTTCTTATAAAGTTAAAATATTGGATTATTTATTGATCTATTGGTCTAAGATTAAAGAGAAAATAATTTCACTAGCAATAAGAGTAACTACATCTTTATATTTCAACATTTTAAGCCCCTCGTCATTCTTTCGTGTGCCACATACAAAAGAAAAGATGATTTAAGATCATTCAAATTTGTTAATATTGTGTTATTTCAGAATCAAATTGTGCTACCTAGTACTGTATGTGGTTATGCATTTTTATTTGTTTATATATATATATATAACATGTAACTAGGATGATTCAAATGAAGCATTAGTCCAGAGAATGTTTTATATGAGGGCAGGAAAGCGACTTGGGGATTGGTTGTGCAAGATACGAATCGAAGTGAAAAATGATGAAAATATACTACAATATGTATGGGAAAGCTGGTAGCAAAAATGGAATACTCCTGAATATAAAAAGAAATGTGAACAAGCTGGTAAAAATCGCCGTACAAAAAGGGAGGACCTGACACCGGTCATTCCACACATACAAGTGGCTCTAGATCCACAATTCAACATTGCATTGTATTGGTAAGAATTTTAAGATTATTTTTTTAAATAACATTTCCTCATCATCTTATTCGAACTAATTAATTTGATAATTAATTTTTTTTAGGAACAAAAAAAGGATGAAAATATACCACAACATGCATGGGAAAGCTGGTAGCAAAAATGGAATACTCCTGAATATAAAAAGAAATGTGAACAAGCTGGTAAAAATCGCCGTACAAAAAGGGAGGACCTGACACCGGTCATTCCACACATACAAGTGGCTCTAGATCCACAATTCAACATTGCATTGTATTGGTAATAATTTTAAGATTATTTTTTTAAATAACATTTCCTCATCATCCTATTCGAACTAATTAATTTGATAATTAATTTTTTTAGGAAAAGAAATTGAAACACCGCTCTCCCCCCCCCCCCCCCCCCCCCCCCCCCCCCCCCACACACACACACACACACAACCCACACCCACACCATATGAAGTGTTCAAGAATACCAAAAAAAATGGTAATTTTGTTGATAAAAATCTAAAGACATCATTGTAAGATTTCAATTTTGCTTTATTAAAATAACTCAACAATTATTCTTAAATAATTATTAAATTTATAATGAATTAAATATAGGATGCTATGGAAACCATGGTTGCCTCTGCTTCTCAGTCTGAGGAAGATTCAACGGAGCCTGTGGAGGTTAACATGACCCAGTTATATCTACAAGCAGTTGGAGGTGAGAAAAAGAGGCGAGTGTATGACCTTGGCTCTTAGGTGTCTGCATTTTACCCTGAGACTTTCAGTAGTTTCTCTACCACTTTATGCTATAATTTTACATATGATGAACGTTTCACACAACGTCTGAATGAAGTGGTTGGGCAGAGGGCGAGAGTAGATGTTCAAGAACTTCAACTCAAAATGAATGAAGATGTGGAATTGTGTAAAGAGCAATTAGAACAACAATTTTAACAAAATAAGGAGCACATTGAATGTATGTTTAACGCACAGTCTCAATCCAATGCCTAGCATCTAGATCCTACCAATCCAGCTTCTACACCCCCATAACCATCTCCAGGTCGTGATCATGATCATTAGATTATGAGCTAGTTTTTTTAGATGATGATATGAACTAGTTATTGTGTTAAGAGTTTTTTTTAATTGTTGTAATATAATTTATGTAAGTTATTTGTATTGCTTTTATTTTCAACAATGTACTAAATTTAATATTTGTTTTTCCAATGAATGTGTGCTTATTATTATTATGGTTTCTATTTATTAATTATAATATATTCATAGTAATTTTTTAATTAATATAAAAAAATTTTTAAATAAAAATGGATTTTAGAGATGGAAATTAAATGTTAGGGATGAAAAATTCCATCACTAAAATTACAAGAAAATTCTACAAGAAATTAAATTAGCGTTGGAAATTTATGTTTATATATGTTTATATTAGCGACGGAGATGATGTTAGGGATGAGAAATTAAATTAGCGATGAAAATTAATTTATGTTTAAATTAGCGAAGGAAATTAGCGATGGAAATTATACAAAAAATTCAATCAGAATATGTTGATATACTTAGCGACAGAAAATTTAAATCCGTCACTAATATAGCGATGGACTGAAAATTACGTCACTAAGTTTAGCGAGGAGTGTTCTACCGACTGAATTTTTTCCATCGTAAATCTGTTGATACAACATTTAGCGACAGATTTTTTTGATTTCGCGACAGATTTTTTTTTGATTTAGCGACGAAAAAATCCGTAACTAAATCGCCAGAATCTTGTAGTGATATATTTATATATGTCATGTTTAAATATATAAAAATACATAGAATATATATATATATATATATACACACACACATACTATCATGATTCATTTAAATTGTTTTGTGTAATTGAGTGGTTGAGGTTGTTTTACAATGTCAAGCAAATAAGTTTGTATCTTACTTGTCTTTGACAAATATACATAGATATGTCAAATAGGTTATGCAATGCAATGTTAGGCCATACCCTACTTAAAGCGGGTCAGTTTATGCTAGCATGAACTTCTTTACTTCTTCTCTATTTATAAAGAAAAAAAAGAATTAAAAAATATTTTAAAAATATTTATGTGGCAAGAATCATGATAGCTGGTGGCTAGTAACCATTAGATATAAGTTTTTGGCTACCTTAATATTGTTAAGTTTTTTTTTTAATTTATCCAACATGGACAACTGATATGCATAAGCTTTTGTAGTCCATGTTGGAGTCCATTGGGTAAAAATGCAATGGACAAGGCAGGGCGACTGCCCAATTTTGACATGCCACATAACTACAATTTGGCTTATATTGACATTTTTTTAAAGAAAAACCACCCCATCAGAAAGTGGCTAGACGAAGCTAGATCAGTGACCCAAAACCCGCCCATGCCCAGTCCTAAGTCACCGTGTCAGTGGATTGTGTCATCGAGCCAGACATATAGATCATGTTTGGCATGACATGAGGTCAAACTCGCACTAGCCTAGCATGACATGAACCGTGTCATTGGCTTGCATGGTCTGGACCATGCATGATGCTGGACCATGTCATGTTAGGTCAAGCATGGCTAAATCGAGTTGTGTCACAAAATGTGCCCTGGTTGTTGGACCTAGTCGACACCTCTAAATGTAGTAAAATTGGATAGTTGATTTTCAGTGCATCAAAACATAATTATTTTGAGTAATTGGTTCTTTTTTTTATTTTAAAAAAATATTTTTTAAAAAATTGCCCTTAGTGCACTAAAATACAAATCCCCCCAAAAAATAGTTTTTTCAAAAGTAGTAAGATTTTATTTTATCAAATGTATGCCACTAATGTGTGTATCACACCAGTCACTCCTCCAATCACTTATATTCATATCTCATAGCTAACACCATAGGTTTAATAAAGAAAAAAGTCGGAGGGTTTTTCTAAAATCTATACGAATTGAAATCATCTCAAAATTTACTTTAAAAAAGCACACATATTCAACATGCTTAAACAATGATATGAATGTAGAATAGGAAACTACTTTAGTGATGGTATCAGTTAGATGATTCTTTTATTGTTTTTCATATAACTCTTCCATAATTGAAAATTCATCCTAATCAATATGCTTTCTATTGTATGTTAAAATCATATTCCAATTTGAGCAATCCACATGCTATATTATATCGATGTAACAAAACAATTAAATTAGTTTCCAATACTGATATTACAATATGTTATAATTAATTGTGATATTAAAAAAATAAATTTGAGGTACCATGCTTCTGTTAGTTTTTATCTCTGAATATATTTTTTTATTCTAAAAAAGATGAAGTCCATTTGTTTTTTGTTTTAATTTTTTTTAGGAAAATTGTTTTCATACACCAATTTGAGAATATTTACAAAAGAATAAACTCAACTTTTGATATTTTGAAATAATTGCATCTAATGAAAAATATTTATGTTTTAGTACACATTTACATTTCGAAAACCAATTATTTTTCAAAATTTTTTGAACTAATATATATATATGTTGGGTCCGACTAAGATACAACCATAAAAAAACTATGAATAGTCTCGAAGTAAATTCTAGGTACAACAATTAGGTTATTTTAGTGTTTTTGAATCTTTTAAAATCCTTTTACACAATATATATTTTATGCCTATATGATTATATGATATTTATGTTTTTTTACACAATATATATAGTCTCGAAGCAAATATGTATATTTCAAACTATCTAATATATATATATATATATATATATTAATGTTTATATGATTCTGCCCGAATATTAAAAAATAGTAAATCACCATAATTTTTACACAATCACATAAAATATTTTATCACCAAAACCAACATAATATTTACACAATTAAAAAATAATTATAAAATATTTCAATGCCCAAATGACACAAATTGGATGAAATACAAATACAATTGAAAACACATATAGAATTCCGTATCAATTATTGATCCAGAGTTATCGAAGAATATTGAGCACCACTATCATAATACAAGCACAACACGATCTCAGCATGAGCATAAAACAAATACAACATGATCTCAGTATGGGCATAGCATAAACATAACATAATCTCAGCATGAACACAACATGAACACAAAACGAACACAACATACAACAACAAGAATAATCATCTTTCAAACACCACATGAATCATGCACAAACACCACACGAACCTTGCAAGAACTTGATATAAATTCATACAAATATAGTAAATCTTTGTAAACTAAAGAATAAGAGAGTAACTAGGCCTTTAAATATAATAGACACTAAGAGATTCAAAAAGAAATTAATTAAATAAGGAAAATGGTTTTGGTTCCTGATCTCTCTCTCTCATGCATACTCATAGAATGTACAAATAGAATGAATCCCATTTTCCCATACAAATTTCACTATTTCATGCACAAAATAAAAATTATTGCTAGTTTTAACATACACACTAGATCACCACGTGGGATAAATCTTATTTCATGCACTATTCAAGAAAACTAAATCGAAATGGGATGGATTCCCATTTTCATAAATAAACACTATGCATTTTCATAAATAAACTAAATCCCACATGGCGCATGATGTCACGGACTTAGTCTCAGTGAGGGTGTGACAACGAGCCCCCTCCCTTCTTGTTTTCATTACAATGCGAGTTTTCATGTATCGTACCCATCATTACATTGATTTTTATATGCTAGAAATTGAACATTTTAATTTTTTTGAACATGCTCTTTAAACGAGTGTGCTCACTCATTTAAATTATAAAATTAAAACAACCAATATAAAAATCAAACAAACCAAAAAAACCCACACAAAAATAAAATAATATTTTTGAACTACCCAAAACTAGAGCCCAACAATCTCTCCCCTCTGACTTATATGGGCAGTCAGAGACATGTTCTTGATTTAGGTTTAAAGAATGTAAGTCACAAAAAATTATTTAGATTACAGAATCATTTTTCATTCCTCATATGAGAAGAAGATTTATGAAAATTATAACACCCTGAGTCCACTTTTTGTTCAAGCCATCAACATCCATTTAATTAAATAGATCTATGAGAGTGGATATAGAAATGGTGTTAGCTATTACTTCCAACTCATAAACTCTTCCTTGGTTAGTGTGATCCTTGGGTTCAACTAAGGTGAAAACATTATTGTGGAGCTCATAGGTGGAGCTCAATGAGCTCCATCGTGGAGCTCCAGTGAGCTCGATGGAACTCCATGATGGAGCTCGAAAGAGCTTTACAAGTTCCGTTGAGCTCCAGTGAGCTCTATCATAGAGCTCGACATAGCTTGAGGAGCTCGATCAAGGAGCTCGCTAGAGCTCCTCGATCTCCATGATGAAGCTTGACAGAGCTTGCTGGAGCTTGTCGAGCTCCACGATGGAGCTTGATAGAGCTCGAGGAGCTCCATCATGGAGCTCCAAGATGGAACTCGTGAAGCATTAGTGAGCTCCATCATGGAGCTCGTGAAGAGAGGCGAGGGGAGAAAAGCAAGGGGCAAGGAGCAAGTGTGAGGACGAGGGGTAGGAGAGAGGGGCGAGTGTAGTTAAGGGCTTATAATTTCAAGTGCTCTTATTTTTAATTTTTTAATAGTTTGGTGTGTTTTTTTCAAATATCAAAAGATAAGTTTCATATTTTTAAAATATTTCTAGGGGAGCACCCCAAAATATATTCCCCCCTTATTCTTTATCATAATAATAATAAATATCATAATTATTATCTTATTCCAATTTTGTATTATTTATAATCATAATCTTCAACATCATTATTAAAATTATTATCATCAACATCATTATTATCTTCTACTTATCCTCCACCACCACAGCCTCCTCCTCCTTCTCCTCCCCCATTCTTCTTAATTTTATTATTATTCTTCAACTCCTCCACTTTATCTTCCTCCTCCTCCTCATAATTTTCCTCATCCTTCTCTTCCTCCTGTTGTTCCTCTTCTTTTTTTCATCCTTCTTCTTCTCTTCCTCTACTCTCCTTCTCCTCCTCCACCTCTCTTCTCCTCCTACTCCTCCTCCACTGCCTCTCTTCTCCTTTTCTTCCTCCTCCTCTCTCTCTCTCTCTCTCTCTCTCTCTCTCTCTCCTCCTCCTCCTCTATTCTCCTTCTCCTCCTCTTCCTCCTCCTCTCTTCTCATTCTCCTCATCTTCCTTCTCCTTTTTTCTACTCCAACAAATCCTCTTCCTTCTTCTCATCATCATCATCATCATCATCCTCCTCCTCATCCACCTCTTTCTCCTCCTCATCCTTCTCCTCCTTCTTCTTTTTCTTTTTTTTTCTTCTTCTTATTCTTCTAATTCTTCTTGTTATTTTTATTCTTCATCTTTTTCTTCAATTTTTTCTTCTACATATTCTTATTTTTTCTCCTCCTTCTACTCCTTATTCTTTTTATTTTTCTTTTTCTTCTTTTACTTCTTCTTTTATTCTTCATATTATTTTTCTTCTTCTTATGCTTCTTCTTCTCTCTCTTTTTTTTCTTCTTCTTCTATATCTTCTACTTCTTCTTTTTCTCCTTATTCATATTCTTCTTGTCTTTCTTTTGTTTTCTTCTTCTATTTCTCCTTCTTCTCTTTATACTTCTTCTCCTTTGCCTTCTTCTTTTTCAGTTTCTTCTTCTTATTCATATTTTCTTCTTCTTATTCTTGGTCTTAATTTTATTCTCCTCCTCCTCATTCATCATCATCATCATCTTATTCTTCTTATTCTTCTTCTTATTTTTGTTCTTGTTCTTGTTCTCCTCCTCCTCCTCATTATGATTCTTCTTCTACTAATTCTGTTTCTTATTCCTATTACATTTCTACTTCTTATTCTTCTTCTACTTATTATTATTATTATTATTATTATTATTCTTCTCATTATCTTCTCCACCTCCTTTTCCTTCACCTTCTCCTTTTTCTTCAACTTCTTCTTCTTATCCTTCTACTTCATCTTCTTCTCCTTCTCTATCTCTTTCTAATTTTTCTTATTCTTCTTTTTCATAATCATATTCTTCCTCTTCTTCTTCTTTTTGACTTATACTTCTCTTCTTCTTCTCCTCTTTCTACTTCTAGTCCTATTTAGCCTTCTGTTCTTCTCTTCCTTCATCTTTTTTTCTTATTCTTCTTCTTATCATTCTCTTCCTTTTCCTCCTTCTCTTTTACTTTCACCTACTTCATCTTTTTCTCTATCTCCTTCTTCTTCATGTTATTCTTCTTCAACTTCTTATAACTTTGCTTCTTTTTCTACTTTTTCTATTCATTCTTCTTCTTCTTTGTCTTCTTCTTCTTTTTCTTTTGCTTCTTCTTCTTCTTTTTTTTGCTACCTCTTCTTCTTCTTTTTTTTTGCTACCTCTTCTTCTTCTTAATCATTATTTTTCTTCATCATCATCAACATCTTCTTTTCCTCCTCCTCCTCTTCCCCCTCTTCCTCTTCATCCTTCTTTTTTTTTCTTCTTCTTTTTCTTATTCTTCATCTTCCTCTTCTTGTTCTTCCTCTTCATCTTTCTCTTTTTCTTCCACCTTTTTTTCTTCTTCTCCTCTTTTTCTTTCTCCTCCTCCTCTTCCTCCTCCGCCTCCTCCTTCTCCTCCTCCTCCTCCTCCTCTTCTTCTACTTTTTCATTGTTTACTTCTTATTCTTCTTCTTTTCTTCTTCTTCATCTTCTTCTTCATCTTTTTTTTATTCTTCTTTTTTTCTTGTACTTCTTTATCTTCATCTTCTACTTTTTCTTCCTGTTAATTTTTTTTTCTATTTTTACTTCTTCTACTTCTTAAACTTCTACTTCTTTTTCTATTTATACTTCTTCTTTTTTTCTACTTATTCTTTTTCTTCTTCTCGTACTTCTTCATCTTCTTGTTATTGTTCTTCTCCTTCTTCTACTTCTAGTTCTACTTCGTCATCATCATCATCTTCTCTTTCTTCTTCTTCTTCTTCTTGTTGTTTTCCTTATAATTCTTCTACTTCTCCTCTTCTTCCTCCTCCTCTTTCTACTTTGTCTCCTACTTCTCCTCCTCCTTCTACTTTGTCTCCTACTTCTCCTCCTCCTTCTCTTCCTCCTCCTCCTCCTCCTCATTATTCATAATCTCCTTCTTCTTCTACATCTTCTGATTATTCTTATTCTTATTTTACTTCTTATTATTCTTCTACTTCTTATTCTTATTCTCCTTTTTTTTTCTTCTTCTCCTTCTACTTTTCCTACTTCTCCTTTATCTTCTCCTTCTACTTTTTCTACTTCTCCTTTTTCTTCTTCTCATTTTCAATTTCCTTCTTATTATTCTTTTTTCTTCTTCTTATTTTTCTTCTCCTTCTTGTTCTTCTACTTATTATTATTATTATTATTATAATTGTTAATATTATTATTCTCCTTCCCCCTCTTCTTTTGTTTCTTCTCATCCTGCTTCTTATCCTCCCTCCCTCCTCCTTGTTCTTTTTTCTCTTCTTCTCTTTCTCCTCCTCCTTCTCCTTATCCTTCTCCTTTACTTACTCTTTCTTATTTGCCTTTTCCTTTAGCTTATACTTATTATTCTTTTTTTTATTCTTATTCTTCAACTTTTTTTTCATTTTATATTATATATATTTTTTCTTCTACTTATTTTTCTCCATCTTCTTCTCCTTCTTATCTTTCATTTACTTTTGCTTCTTCTTCTATTACTTCTTCTTTTTATTTTTCCTCTTATGCTTCTTCTACTTCTTATTCTCATCATTCTCCTCCTCCTTTGTCTTCTTCTTCTTCTTCTTCTTATTTTTATTTTTCTTCATCTTCTTCTTCTCCTTTATCTCCTTCTTCTCCTTTATCTCCTTCTTCTCCTTCTTCTTTTCATTCTCCTCCTCCTCATCCTCCTACTTCTTCTTCTTCCACAATAAGAAATTCATAGATTACTAATAGAAATTACCGATGAAATAAAATCCATTAGTAATTTTCTATCACAATAGTAATGGAAAAATTCACATTTTTTTCAAATAGTTTTATAATCATTTACTAATAAATTATTCATGAGAAATTACTGATAGAAATATTCAATAGAACTTTACATTCATCATGTTGGCCCCTAATTTTAGGTACAATCTACGAATATATTCCATAGGTACATTTCTTGCATTAGCGGCCATCAATTTTTAGATACTATTTGTTGATAAGAAATCTATGGAAAATTACCTATAAATTATTCATAGGTAATTAGAAATGTAGCTATGAAATACCTATGGTAGATTACCTATGTAACTATTCCATCGGTGACTATCTACTTACCAATGGAATACCTTGATAAAATTACCAATGAATATGCTCTATAGTTAATTTTTATTCGGCATGTGGGCACCAAAATTTAGGTACCATTTATTGACATAAAATCTATGGAAATTTACCTATTGAGTATTCCGTAGGTTATTGAAAATTTACCTATGGAATACCTATGTTAGATTACCTACGGAAATATTTTGTCATTGAATTTATACTTTTCAATAGAATACCTATAAAAGTGTTTCCAATGTAATTTCATTAATATCATTAATTTTTAATTATGATAACTTTTTTAAAAAATCAAGCTCAGTGACTTGGACATTTGTTCAGCTTGTTTCATGACTCCAATGACTTTTTGAATTCCCTCACCCTAGGTCATCTTCTCTACTTATGTTTGGCCTCTTCTTTACTCGATGTATGACTCAGGTAATGTGAATAGATAAAAATATGTTCTATGTTGTGTAGGTAGTTATGATGCATGATAGTAATTTAGTTGTTGATGAATGATAGTAATTTTCAATTGGTTGATGTGTTGGTATTGTGTGGGTAGTTTGGATGCTTGACAATAATATGCATTTGTTATTTCATTATTGTTAGTTGATATGTTGTTGTGTTGTTGTGTTGTTGTGTGTTGTTGGTAATGTTTTATTGTGTATTGTTGTGTGTTATTATTTTGGTTGTTGTTATTGGTTGTCTTATTTTTTGGTTGTTGTTATTGGTTGTCTTATTTTTTGGTTGTAGTTTTGATTATTGTTGTGTGTTATTATTTTGGTATTTGTAGTATGTATTTGCATAATATTATTGTATTATGTTTTGTGTGTTATTGTAATATATATCTGTATAACATTATTTGCATAATGTTATTTTAGTATGTTTTTGCATAATGTTATGGTTATGTGTTATTATAGTATTCACTGTATGTGTAAATTTATGGGCGTGTTATTATGCTATTTGTAGTATGTATTATGGTTGTATATTATTGTTTTGGTATTTATATTGTATGTGAGCATGTAATATTGTATCTGCATAATATTATGTATATTGTTGTTTTTGTATTATTGTTTTGATTAGGGTTGTGTTGTTCTGTAATGGTATATGTTATTCTAGTATGTAGTTGATTACATGTTTGTGTATTTGACATTATATTATGTGTGTTATTGTAGTATATTTTATTTGTGTGTGTATGTATCCATTTACATAATAGTTTTAAAATATATTGGGTATTCATTAATGTTTTAAAAATAAAAAATTATTTTAAGATTTTTCATAATCATAGTAATAAATTAATTGGGTTTTTTTAAAAAAAAAATTCCTATACTTATTTATTGGTGTTATAGCTATAATTTTTCTAAACATACATATATGCATGCACTATAAATTTGAGTCATTATGAATTTAGATTATGTGTGTGTGTGTGTAACCAGAGTCGAGAATGGTTGTGTTTCCTCTTGGAGGAAAACTGAGCAAAAACTCCAATACACACACACACACACACACACACACACACACACACACACACACACACACACACACACAGATAGATATATATACACAAATAAATAATTATATATATATATATATATATATACATACATAAAGATATATATATATATATACATACATACATACATAAAGATACACACACACACACACACACATAGATATATATTCTATATATATACACACATACATATAGACAAACACACACACACACACACACACACACACACACACATGTTAACACCGATAGAAAGTTAATATTATGCAAATTTATAAACACTAATTAATGACATATATATATATATATATGTAAATGTATACACACACACATAAATATATATCCATACACACACACACACACACACACACACACACACACACACACACACACACACACACACACACACACACACACACATATATATATATATATATATATATATATATATATATATGTGTGTGTGTGTGTGTGTGTGTGTGTGTGTCATTAATTAGTATTTACAAATCTTTGTAATGTTAACTTTTTGTGGGTGTTGACATATGTATATATAGTAATTAGTATTTAAAAATTTGTATATTATTATTACTTTTTTTTAAAGAAAACAAACATGAGCGTGGGCCGTGAATTGATGAGATCTGAATTTTTGAATTTTGAATTTTTATTGTAATTATATTGTGGGTGATGACATTTACACACACACACACATAGTAATATATATATATATATATATATATATCATTAATCAGTGCTAAATAATTTGTATATTATTTTAACTTTTTTAAAGAAAACAAACATAAGTGTGGGTTATGAATGGATGTGAACTAGGCTCAATACTGATGGCACCCATAACAAAGATTTTATTTATGGGGTGGAAGGTTTTCTTGCTTATGTATGTAAACAATTAGAAATATTTGATTCAACTGAATTAAGGTGTCCTTGTAAGAAGTGTCGTCATCGGATGTTTTTGAAATTATGTGATGTTAGGGTCCACTTGTTTAGAAAGAAATTTTTTCCAAACTATTATGTGTGGAATAGACATGGAGAACCATATAAGAATACACACTCTGAGTAATCAACATGCTATTTAACGAGAGTCATTGGTGTAAACCAACGAATTCATATTGCTAAATGATTCTTGATGCTTAAGGGCTAGTGTTTGAGAATGATTTCAAAGATGAAGCATCGAATTTGGATGAACAAAAATTTTATGACATGCTCAATGTAGTTAATGAAAAATTATGTTGTGAGTGCACTACACATTTCAAATGTCTAAAGTGGCAAGATAGTTGCATATGAAGTCAAAGCATCCTTTTTCAGAGAGTTTCTATGTTGATTTCACTCGGTTTTTATGTGAGATTCTATCAATTGATAACAAAATGGTTGGTAGTTTTTACAGAATAAAGAAATTAGTTCAAAGCCTTAGTCTTTTGGTTGAGAAGGTTGACCATTGCAATAATTACATGATATATTGGTGTGATGATAATGTGATTATAAGCTATACATTTTGTAAGGTTCCTCAGTTTAAAAGGAAGAGGTGATAAGTTAAAGACAAAAAAATGTGTAATTTCAAAAGAATCTATTACTTTTCTTTAAGCCCGAGGGTGCAATGGTTGTATGCTTCGGAAGCAATGGTTGCACATATGTGTTGGGATGATGAATATATTTAAGAAGATGAGACAATATGTCATCCATCAAATTCTAATGCATAGAAGCATTTTACTCATTTACATCCTTCATTTTCTTTAAGGAGTTGTAATGTGAGATTGAGATTGTGCATGGAACCATTTAGTTGGTTAGGACAACAATATGATATAAATAAGAAGGAGAAATGACTAAGATCAAAAGTTTTCCTCTTAAAATTACTCATGATTTTGATACTACACTAAAGATGCAAGCATTTACAACTTTCTAGCCTTTGGCATAAGAGATTAAGATATTTAAATTATAAAAGCTTATAGCACCATTCGCAAAAGAACATGGTAAGTGGATCACCCTCTAAAATTAAAATACTATCTCTTTGTGATATGTGTGCAATGGAGAAATAATCCAAGCAGTCATTTCAAAAGGATGTTGCATGAAGATCTCCATAGATTCTCAACTCGATTCTTGTAGATATTTGTATACCAATATCAACTATGTTACTTGCAAGCAATTGATACTTCAAATTACTTGTAGATGAGCATGCTAGAATAACATGGGTATATTTTTTAAAATTAAAATTTGAAGCTTTTGAAATTCTAAAATATGATTGAAAGATAATTTAAAATATTATTAAAAAATATTAAAAGTGATAAAGGAAAAAATATTGTAAAAGATTAAAAATTAATCTAGAATATTTTTAAAATTTTAAAATATGATTGAACGATAATTTAGAATTTTATTAAAAATATTAAAATTTACAAATTATTATGACAATAAGGGCATAAATTGATAAAATTATGGTAGAAATAGCAAGGATAATATTGAATGAAAAAATTCACTCAAATACTTTTGGGAAGCAATCAACATTGCTATTTACTTTTTAAACAATTTTCCTACTTCTACCCTAAATTGTGTCGCTCCTATTCAAGCATGGACTTTGAGAAAATCATCACTACAACACTTAAGTGTGTTTCTAGCCTCTATTATTCTCAAGAACCTAACTTAAATAGAAATAAAATAGATTCTACCAATCAAAAATTCATCATAGTATAATATAATATGAACTCAAAAGGTTACTGACTAGATATCTTGGATGACAATATATTTCAAATAAGTAGAAATGTATTATTTGATGAAAATGGTGACTAAAACCAAAAAAAAAACAACCTTCAAAATATTTGCTTGAGTTGAAGGAAATAAATCAAGTTGGAATTATACTAGAAGAATCTAACTCATAGCTAGATAAACCTTCCAAATTAGTAATAGAAAATTTAAGTGTGACTCTACATATTATTCTTCTTCTAAACTCTCTCCCCAACTTCACTTTCTATACTGTCCAAGTATAGATCATTCAAAGACATCTATGAATAATGTAACTTCATTATTGTGGAGCCTTGAAACTCTAAGGAAGTTGTACATCATCATGACTGAATACTAGCTATGGAAAGAAAAATTAATTTCATAGTTAAAAATGAGACATGGACTCTTGTGAATCACCCAAAAATATAAATGTTATTGATTTCAAGTAGTTATTTAAACTATAAAGTATATCTAGTAGTAGGAAATCATTCTTTAAAGCAAAAATGATTACTAGGGTCTACATACAATAAGTTAGGACAAATGATTCAGAAATATTTATACTAGCAGCCTGAATGGAAACAATAAGGTTAGTAATAGTCTGGGTTGGATAGAGGGATTGGCCTTTATATCAACCGGATATAAAATCACTACTTCTAATTGAAAGTTTAAAAGAAGAAATCTATATGGATCGATCTGATGACTTTATAGTAAAAGTTTTAAAGAAGAATTCTTCTATTCATGTGTGTGTATAAACACACACCCACATAAAAAATACATGAACAATATCTCTAAATCCTTTTAAAATCTCACTAGACCACTTGAACGATATCAATATCAAAATACTATACATATATTGTTGAATAGATAATATATAAAATTATTATATTCTGGTACATCAATGTCAAAAATCTCATCCCCTCATTTACATCCTCATTTTAAAAAGTCCATATCAAATTCCCAAAAAAATGTGGGTCAATTAAAAAAATATGTGAGCAAAACCTAAAGAAGCCCAATTCGGGTCCAAAAAAATATAACACATGATCTTTCCAACTCAAAAAATATAACAAACTTGTATGGATTTCTTCAGCAAAAAAAAAATAACACATGGGTCGGATCCCTACATGATCTTCCCAACTCAAAAAAAAAAATCTTCTCCTTTCACACTTGATGTCACACTTGTACTGATTTCTTCCGCAAAAAAAAATATTAAGCCACCACAATCTCTCTTCTTCTCCTATCCCATCTGACACGAGTCTTTATAGCAATCTCTCTTAAAATAACCTAAAAAATAACAGCCTTCTCAATTTATCACCTCAATTTGTAACACCATTATTTTCTTTAAAAAACCTAGCTTAACTTGCAAAAATGTTGTACATCAATGAGATTACCAAATCTACTCATGGTTTGTTTAGATTTATGTTTATGACTTGAATCATAGATATATGTATGATATTATTCACACACACACACACACACACACACACATGTGTGTGTGTGTGTGTGCGTGCGTGTGACCAAGATCTCCATTTTTGCTAATGTCTGAATTGGCTAAGTTGGTTAAATAAAGATATAGTTGTTAAAGTTGTTTTTATGTTTTAAAATAATTTAGGGATGAAAATGGCGAAGAATGATACTAAATTTGGTATATTTAAAATTTTAGAGAGAAAGGCAATTTGAACTCTAGAGAGCAATTTGGTCATTTTAATGTTAAATGAAAGATAAAAGTTTCATTTCTTCCATTTATATCTTTATTTCATGACTTACCTGATGTTTCTTTTTTTTTCTTGGATATTTTTGGTTCTCCTTTATTTCTTTACCAAAATTAGTGAAATAAAAAAAGAAGTCATGATTTTATCATGAAAACTCATTCTATGAAGTGATTAGGCTCAATAAACCCTTCATTTCAACCAAAAACATCTTTGGATAGGTCATAATGTCGACAAGGAAGGCAAGGGTTGAAGTCAGTTAATGTATTTTTATTTTTCTTGTTTGATTTTATAAATTAGGCTTAAAAATTACATAAATTCTCAATCCTATTTTCTTTTTTTTTATAGTTTGAATTATGGTTAAAGAGCTCGAATTAAAATAGTGGAGCTATGTTTTGATATTTAAGACTTGGAAAAGCTTGGTTAAGGCATGAAATCTCTAGAAACTCAAGTGTACTTTCGTATTTTGCTTTTTAAATTATATATATAATCTTTTTGATGTGTGGTTTTATATATGTAGTTATAGACATTTTGTTTTTGATTCTTTGAAATGGGTTTCAAGAAATTTAAATTTTTTAATTAAGATATATGATTAATTGATATAAACTCATAAATTTGATAATAAGAAAAGATTTGTTTATAATTTAGAAACTCATTTACTCATGTATTTTTTTTGAGAGATATTTTTTAAAAAATAGAAAATATAGTATTTGGTTATCTATAAATGGTGCCAAAAATTATGGTTGATGGATTGTTTGGATAATTTTAAAATGAGATTGTGTTGATATGCATGTGTAAAATCTTATGTAAAATATTTTGAAATTATATGAGGTATATGATATTTTAATTGAGAATTGAATAATTTTGAAAAAAATACATATATTAGACATGGGGTTTTGAGGTAATTATTAGTTCTAGGAAAGATATGGAGAGCTAAAACTATAAGAAATTCTATGAAGACCGAGATTATATACAGCCTTGTGGAAATGACCCTAAACTTCATTGTTCACTTATGCTAGAGTTCACTATGTAAAGGCGGTAGTTATCGGGATGAAAATTGATAAATCTCTCATGAGTCTTCTGATCATGGGAGTGAGTGTGTGTATTTCTCAGTGGTGTTGGTGGTAGTTAGGTTAAAGTTAGTAGGCTAGTTTTTCTCACTACATGTCTCATTGTGGCCTAGAGGAGCTTTGATATGCATAAATTATATATAATTGTAAAAATGGATGGAGATTTAAAAATAAATATTTTGAAAATTTAGATACACACACACACACATTATGGTTTCATGAATTTATATAGCCATGTATATGTATCAATATATTTATGTATATTTCAAAATATATTCTTAAATTCTTAAATTATATATATTAGAAAATATATATGGCAATAGAGGTAAAACATGGATATTTCATATTTTCTTGAAATTTCCTTACTAGGCATTAGTAGCTCACCCCTATTTTCTCTAAGTGGAGAAAATGTTGATGGCCAAACTTGATTCTGAAGTTTGTAGATCTATGTGAGGGTTTTGGTGAAGCATTTAGATGAGTTTTTTTTTGAAACATTGCTATGTATTTGGCCATAAGGTCTATTTTCTGTCAATAACTATTTTTTATATGTGAATATTTTAACTTGATAGTTTATACATATTTATGTTATTCTATAGAATTCAATCCATTTTGAATAGAATAATATGAGGGATCTTGACATATTCTTTTAACTTTCTTTCATTGAATATTTGAGGTTATGAGTATTTTAGAATAAAACTAATAAAAAAAAATAGGAAGGGAAGATGCTATTTTCAACTTGTATAGAGCTTTCTATATACGTGTGGTTGACCATGGCCAATATTGTTGATAGTATATTTTTTCTCAATTTTTCAATATAAATTCATTATTTTTGGGTTCATATTTTTTAAAAAATATCATTCCCAATATTTTTACATGTAAACTATGAGCTATTTACTAAATTTACAAAAAACCTCCATTTAAAATACAAAAACCCCTCACATTGGATTTTAAAGTATTTTAAACTATGTTAAATTTAATTCATCAAGCCAAGCATATCTTAGTTTCTGAGTGCGAGTGCCCTGGAGTCATGATATCTTTTTCTACTATCAAAGGTAAAGTTTTTAGAGTTACATTATGTGTACATAAATTGTGAAGTGTAGATACTGTAAGTCATTTTGTCTTGCTTATTTATGGGCATGATATAATAAGTACTAATGGATTTATTTTTGACATTCCTTGGAGTGTGAGGTGTTAACTTTTATTTTCCATAATATGCTTATTAGTAAAGTAGGGGGTTTATGGAATAATACTAGTTAGTCCCTAGTTGGTATCAAAGTAGGAAAAATGTGTTGAAGGGCTTTGATGCTTAAATGAGTTTTTTATGCAGTGTTTTAGTGGCCAACCTAATCATTTTAGCAATCGAGTCTTGACTATATTTTTTTTTAAAAAAAAATGAAAACTTAAGGGTTCTAGTAAACTACAAGGTCCCTATGGTAACTTTCCTATTCAATGGGGAAACATAATTTTAGTGAGAAAGCATCACTTAGGCTTTGAGACTAAGCCCATTTGACATGAGCTATGTTTGAAGACAATTTTAATATTAAGTACCTTAGTGAGGTTATAAGAGGAGCAAAGATTCGAGAGTTCCTAAACTCATGCAAAGTAAAATATGTGGCTAAGTTTGAGCCATGTTTAATGAGTTGACACATTTTGTTCGTTCAATGGTCGATATAGAGAGCAAGCAAGCTCAATGTTTCAAGCAATGACTAAAATATTATCTACGTTCAAAAATTATTTCATTTACACATTTGTGAGTATAGCAATCTTATATAAAGTACTTTCTCAGTAGAACAAGAAAGGAATGACACTTGGCATATCCATGGGAATAAAAAGAGAAAGTTCATATCAAACCTAAAAAGTAAATTTTCTATTCTTTTTTGAAAGAGAAGCCATAATTTCTTACCTTGCTCATACTACCTTAAAGCTAGGTTTTTCTATTGAGCTACGAGATTGTAATAATTTTAGGACGGACTACATTTTGATGGAATAGAATATTTTAGGGGTAGTCAAGTTGGACACAAAAGAAAAGATTGCTTTCTATAGTTCTAGCAAGTTTGATCATAGATAGTTATTTTGGTACTAATGGGCATAGCTTTAGCTCAATACATAGGCCTTCAGGGTTTGAGTCACTATGGCTAGTTGTGTCCCTCTATTTCTAGCACTTCACAATTGATAAATGATTTCAAGGAGATACATATGACTCATAAATGAGCTTTCATCATCTCACCTATCATAGTGGAGGAGCAAGTTGTTGATGTCGAGGTGAACAACATATTTCTTATTTGTATTACTTGAAAATTTATTTAATTTGATATTGGTGCTTCTCATTATTTTGTTTCATGTTTGTTTGTATATATAATGGGCATGAAACCCAAAGAGTTTGACTCTAGTTTATGTGCTGATTCTTTGTTGGATGGTTTGATTTCAGTGAGTGTGGTATATAAAAATTATGAACTTTATTTTGGAAATTTGTCTCTTTGTGTCATTCTTTTATTTTTGAAGATTTCCAGATATGAAAAAAATCCTTGAAATTGATTGGTTATTAAAATTTTTGGCTTTGCTTAATTGTTATAAAAGATGAGTCAAATTACAAGTTAATGAAAAACTTATTATGATTAAAAGTGAGTTTTCATGACCACTATTTAGTGGTTGGTCTTGTAGAAAGCTTATGAAGAGCCTTGTGTTCCACTCTTTTAAATAAGGATAAAGAAGGACATGAAAATGAGACTCTTTGGTCTCAAGTTCTGATTGTACAAGATTTTGATAACTTATTTTCGAAAGAGCCACCAATGTTGCTTTATTCAAGAGAAATAAAGTTTTGTAGACTCAATGTGAGGAATTAAGCATATTTCTATAATTTCATGCAAAATGACATGGTTAAGTTGAAAGAGTTAGAAAAAATAACTATAAGGTCTCTAAAGTTTGAGGTTAAACATTAGCTTTTCCTAAAAGTATCACCTCAAAAAGGTGTACATCAATTTGTGAAAGAAGAGAAAAAACTTATGTCATGAAATGAAAGTATATTTGATATACTTATGAGAATGAGACCAGCTAGTTTTCAATTAGCATTGCCACTAAAGTATACTTATGTACATGATATGTTCCATGTCTTTATATTACATAAGTTGTTAGGGAAGTATTTCAAAGACAATCATCTTTCATGCTTGTTTTATAACTTACTTTAATTAATTAGATGACTTATTTATTAATTTAATATTTATTATTTCTATAAATTAATATTGATCTTAAATTAATTAGATGAAGCCTATGATATATTACATAGCATGAAAGAAATTGAGATGCGATAATGAGATCTGTATTATATGCAGTTTTGTTGTATCTAGATTGACAATAATCACAGAATCAACTAGATTGGACATTGTTAATTTGGATATAGTAGCACATATTGTACTCATTGATTTGATCAAGTAGTTTTCTCATTAACTATGATCATGGTGATAATTAATCTAAACAAGTTGATACCTGCAAAGAATAGTCAAGTGCATCGAAGACCTACTATAAGATAATCTCATATGAATTTTATATTTAATATAGATGATAATCTCATTATAGCAATGGTGCAATTATCCTTAGAATAAAATAATTTGGATTTGATCCAAATTGAGAGACATGCTTCAGATATGATTTCAACATGACTTTAGAGAACTTTGCATCTCTATTAGGCTTGAGGACCTTGAGGAGATAACTTTATGAGCATGAGATGCATATGGCTACCCCACCCAGAGAAGAAATGTATATTTTTGATATTTTCTCATCATCGTCTAATATGGTAAGAATATCTTAAAAGTGATAAAATAAATGAGAATAAAACTAAGTCAAGTTTTGTTGAACTAAGAGTTGATTTAATTAGTTCTCTTATGTAGAAATAATATGAAATACATAAGGGGCCTACTCTCCTAATAACGAATAATTAAAGTTGACAAGTTCTTTTTCAATTCACACATACATATCTTTATTCATTCAACCAAGGTAATTAAAAAAAATGGGACAATTAGTCTTTCAATTCTTATAACATATAATAAAATTTTGAATAAAACTTTTATATAAAATTAAAGTTTTAAATAGTATAGAACTTTTTCTTATATACCTTTCTCTTATGGTTCTTTTGCTATATATAATAAAAATCTTTAAATTGGTGTGAAGAAGAAAATAGAATTTACTCCATTCAATTTCTCTTATTAGGATCTAAACTTGGCTAACACCAACTTGTCTCTAAGATCACTTCCTATGAGATTTTTGCTTTTGTATTTATGTGGATTACCATTGGAGGCATGCTTAGATTGACATGATATTGTTAGTTACAAATTCTAAACAAAAGAGGTATTACTACAAGAGAAAAATATTGTTCTTATAGAATATTCATCTATTATCTTGATTTTTGGAGATCGGCGGTTAATTCATGGGGAGGATTAAAATTTAACTTCTTATGTTATTTAAGCATTGGTGATTAGGGTAAGATCCCAACTTAAGTATTATCTAAACCTTTTTTTTTGTATTGAATTATTCTTATTGAAAGATGTGAAATATGAAATACTTATTTATTTCCTAGACTAGAAAAAAATGTATTAACAAACAAGTCGATCCACTTGGGAAATCTCTTGGAAATACCAAGGTATGAAAAATGTGATAGGGAAAAATAAAAATGAGTTATAAAGGAATTGTCGACATCTCTTCAAATTTTGAATTATAAATTTCTTAGATGAAATTCTAATAAGTGAGGTAGAGTTGTGTGACCTAAAAAAATAAATTTTCTACATTTTAGCCATTACTTTGAATTGGTCTAGTTGGATAATAAAAAGAAGTGGAGTTCTTAAAAATAGTTTTTATTTTTAAAAATGATTTAGGGATGAAAAAATGTGAAGAATGATACAACATATGCTAGTTTGAGGTTTTTAAAAAGTTAGGCTAGTTTGTACCCTCATGGACAATTTGGTTATTTTACTATTATTAAGGATACTATTTTTATTTATTTTATTTATATCCCCATTTCATGACTTACCTTTTATTTTTTTCTTATTTCTCATATCTATTTTGTTCTTCTTCATTTCTTCATCAAAAATCATTAAAATAAAACACAAATTTTATGATTTTTTTTGGTGAAAATTCATTCTATAAAGTGATTAAGCTCATTAAACTCTTTGTTTTTAATCAAAAATAATCATGAATAGGTTGAAATATCGACATATAAGATTAGGGTTGAGGTTAGTCAATGAATTTTCATTTTTATGGCTTTATTTTATAAATTAGACTTGAAATTGCATAAATTATCATCCTTATTTTTTTTTTTTGAGTTTTAATTATGCTTATAGAGCTTGGATTAAAATATTGGAGCTATGGTTTGATATTTAAGACTTTTAAAAGCTTGGTTAAGATAGAAAATTTCTATAAACTCGTGAAATTTCATATTTTACATTATTAGTTACATATACATGCTTTTTGATGTGTGATTTTATATATGTGATTATAAACCTTTTATTTTGGATTATTTGAAATGCGTTACATTAAATTTAAACCATTTAATTAAGATATATAATTAATTGCTAGAAACTCATAAATTTGATAGCATGAAATATTTTTTTGATAATTTTAGAAACTTATTTGCATGTGTATATTTTTAGAGCAAGTTATTTTTCTAAAAATAGGAAAATAGTGTTTGATTGTCTATAAATGGTACCAAAAATCATGTTTGATTAATTGATTTCCAAATTTTAAAATGGGACTATGCTAATATGCATGTATAAAATCTTATATGGAATAATTTGAAGTTATATGATATTTTAATTAAAATTTAATAATTCTTGAAAAATACATATTAAAAAATATGTGGTTTAGAGGTGACTATTAGTCCTATAAAGGATATGGAGAGCTCAAACTATAAGAATATCTACAAAAGCAAGGATTAGATATGTCCTTGAGAGAATGATCCTAAATCCCCTTATGCACTTGTAGTTGATTTTCGCCATGTGGAGGCGGTGGTTGCCGAGCAAAAAACTAATAAATCTTTCATGAGTCTTTGAATCATGGGAGTGAGTGTGTGTATCCCTCAGTGAGGGTGGAAGCTATGCTGAAGCTAGCAAGTTAATTTTTCTCTCTACATTTCTCATTGTGACCTGATAGAACCTTGATATACATAAATTATGTATATTTGTGAAAATGAGAAGGGGATTGAAAAAAAGAATGTTTTGAGAACTTTGACAAACAAACACACACACACACACACACATTATGATTTCATGAATTTGTACATCCATGTATATATATAAATATATGTATTGATATTTTAAAATATATTCTTAAACTCTTTAATTATATTTTGGAAAACATATGTGGTTATAGAGGTAAAACATAGATTTTTCCATATTTTTTGAGATTTTCTTACTAGGCATTAGTTGTTTACTCCTAATTTTCCTAGGTGTAGGAAATGTTGATGACCAAATCTGATCCTAAAGTTTGCAGATCTTTGCGAGGGGGTTTGGTGAAACATTTAGATGAGTTTTTTTAACTTTGTTATCTATTTGGCCATAAAGCCCATTTTGTATAAATAACTTGCTTTTATATATAGTTATCTTTACTTGATAGTTAATGCATATTTATGATTTTCATTGAAATTCATTCCATTTTAAATAGATAAATATGAGAGATCTTGACCTATTTTTTTACTCGCTTCCACTAAATATTTGAGGTTGTGAATATTCTAGAATAAAACTAACATGAAAACAAGAAGGAAATTAGTTATTTTTGACTTGTTTGTAGCTTTATACATACATGTGGTTGACCATAGGTAGTATTATTCATAATATATTTTTTCTCGATTTTTTAATATAAATTCATTTATTTTAGATCCATATTTTTAAAAAATACCCTTCTTATTAATTCTACATGCATACTATGAGTAATTTACTAATTTGCAAAAGTCTACCATTAAAAATACAAAAAACTTCTCACATTGATTTTTAAAATATTTTAAATTCTTTTAAATTTAACTAATTAAACCGAACATGTTGCACCTCTTTAGTGGGAGTGCTCGATGATCGACCATATATATATATATATATATATATATTCATGCAATTATTCTGGTCATTTTGGTTTGGTTGCCAATCTAATAGGCCAAAGCCATATCCTCATCTCATGTGGAACAAGTGTCTAAACCATTTACCTTTTTTCGTTCACCAATTTGCATGAACCATGAATTGGCCTATTATCCAATCTCTTTTTTATACCATTGACATCACTTGAAAACATTAAAAAAATATTTTTGTCTCTTATGAAAGAAATATCTTTTAAATTGTGTTTTCTTTTATGTTTATTATTGAAATCCATGTTATGAGAGACAAAATTAGGAGAGAAGCAATTTATGAGAAGTTAGTCATGTTTTATTGAAGAAAGAGTGTCTTTTTACAAGTTTTCCTTTTCATTTGGCAAAAAAATTTTAAATCTAAAAAATCAAAAGCACATAAATATGAAATTTATTGAACCAAACATATATTTCAAATATTTATTCTAGTTTTCCCACTTAATGCTTCAAGTATCCTAGTTCATGCTATTAAAATACAACACTAAATCAAATGTTAGTGGAAGTAGTTATCAAGTTATTAGCATAAAGTTGTTGCTCGTTACTTAGTTAAATGCTAGTAGAGTGGTGATTGTTACCAAGTTAAGTGCTAGTAGAGTGGTGCTTGTACCAAGTTAAGTGCTAGTAGAGTGGTGCTTGTTACAAAGTTAAATGCTAGTAAAGTGGTGCTTATTACCATGTTAAGTGCTAGTATATTGGTTTCCATGTTATTAGCAAAGAGAAATTAATGGTTACCATGTTAAATATTAATAGTGTTGTTAATAATTTGTTAACATAAAGTTATTATTAATTGCAAAGTTTAATACTAGTATAGTCATTACCATGTTATTATCATAAAATTGTTATCAAGCTGGATGCTTAAAGTAGGGAAAGTTGTCCCACAAAATAAAAATATCATCCCTTTGCATGCCTTATGTTCCATGGAATTTTCTTTTCAAGTGTAGTTTGTAAAAAAATTGTCTTTTTACCTTTTCTATTTCCTTTAGCAAGGTGTCCTAGAGAGATTGTGGGCATCATATTTAGTGAGTTTTTTTTATAAGATGAGAGTAATGTTCGACTCATTTGGAAGAAGAAAAAAATAAATTGGTCTAAATGATATTTTACATTAAAGGCTACGAGTTGTGAGAAATTATCAATGAGATCAAAGCAAGATACAAATGGTATGTAATAGAAGTATAAAATAAAGAGGACAAGGTAATGTTTTTTAAAGACTCCAATCAAAGAAGATGTGCTAGAGCACATCCTGAACGCCATGACTTTCAAATGAACTTTGGATATATTTGTCATACTTTTTACAAAGAAGAATGATACAAGACTTCAACTTCTAGAGAATGCACATTTGTTTGTAGCATCACATGACATGATGATTATTTAGGGTTAAGGCTTCAACTTCTAGAGAACACCATAACTCTCAAAAAAGTCAAATAATTATACCATGAAATTTTTGAGTTGGATCCAAAAACTCCAATTGAAGAAACCAAGATGAATAGAATAATTATAAATTATTTGTTATTTGAATGAAAGAACCGTGTTGTTATAGTACAAGGATAAAAAAAAATCAACCAACACTTGTTGAGTTCAAAAATTTATTTGATAGATAAACCCTGGATAGAAAAATTGGAGGAATCTCATAGAAGGGTTAAGAGGAAGTCATGTTCTATGCCAATCATAGCAGAGAGAACTCCAAACAACATAGAGCTGGTGAGTTTACAAAGAATTTTTATAAGAGGAAAATCAGCAAGGAAAAGGAAGTATTGATCCTTGGGGAGCTTTAAAAAAGCATGGTAACAACAAAATTTTTGAAGGAAAGTGCTGCAATTTAAGATTCACATGGAGAAAACTTGATGGTTCAACAAAATGTTAATGGAGGGCAAACCTAATGCTTTTAAAACTGAATATGAACAAGATGTTGAGGTATTATTTATTGTCAAAAAGGAGAGGCTAGCCCCCACAAGAACAATGACTAACAAATTGATTATTAGAAAGTTTGGATCATTGAATCTAGATACTCAAATCATATAATAGGTGATAAAGAAAAGTTACAAAATTTATCTAAGTAAAAAGAAGTTGAATAGTAGTGATAGCCAACGACTCAACATTATTGATAACCAAAATCAGTGAAATGGTAGTCTCTCCCTAAAATAGTACTAATAAGATGCCTCTTCAAATTGTCTATCATGACCCATGAATGAAGGAGAATCTTGGTTAGGTGTCACAACTAACATCTTCAAGCCATTTTATTTTATTTGGTATTCAAGATGTAAAAGTTTATTATCACCTTAATATTATATAGGAAGTGGTGACTGATGATGAAAGAATAAAGACTAGATGTTAATATGAAGTTGATGTTCAAAAAATTGATAATGAAGAGGCCTTCCCAACTTAAAGTAATAACAAACACAATATCCAAAAGATGTTAATATGACAAAGTGCATTCGTTTCATTTTGAAGAGTCATTGTGATACATTTGGATTTTTCAAGTAAGCCTCTATCGATGGGATGACGTACATGGTGAACTTTATTCATGATTTTTCTAGGTATGTGTAGGATTACTTTATCACAAAATCTAATTTTTTTTTTCAAAGTTTCTAGAATTCAAGAAAATAGCAAAAGAAATTAATAAATGAATTTGTCATGTATGCACTGACAATAGAGAAGAGTATATATATATAAGATGAGTTGTACAATTTCCTTTAGGAGTATCAAGTATGCCACTGGTTCACTTGTACGAGTATTCTACAACAAAATAACATAGAAAACTGGAAGAACAAGCACATAACAAAAATATGTTGAGGTATGGTTCATGTAATGAACATTTCAAGATGATTTTTTCATAATCATCAAGCTTTCTCATTCAAGGTTCTATTGTATTCATTCATTATGAAATTGTGCAGCATGGAGCATATAATTAGTTATTTTTGAGTTTCAACTATGTATGCCATGTTTTTGTAATTAATCATTTATGTAGCAAGATAGATAAAAAAAAGGATACTAAGTATATTTTTGTAGGATATGACAAGAAAAAATAAAGATGAAGATATGATGATCCTATAAATTGGAAAGTATTACAAATTTTGCAATATGATGTTCGATGAAGTATTTTCATGGCGACCCTCAGAAAAAGAGATAATCCCAAACTTATATGTTAATATAGATGAGTTACAATTTGTTCAAATTCAATAGAGTTTATGTAGAACTGAAGATGTAGATGACAGTGGTAATATCAAAAGAAGGCATGGCTCAAAAGTTCTTTGAAAACTGGTATGTAAAAACAATTGAGTAGAGATGATGATCTTAATGAAACGAAAATACTAACTCCTTTCAAATGATCAACAAGAACTAACAAATCAAATCCCAACCAAATATGTAAACACCTCCACAAAAAATGAAGTTGATACAAAAGAACAAGATATATTCGAGGAAGCATTTTGGAATCTAGATTAAAATAAAGTCATGGACAAGCAAATATAGCAAATATTGATCAATAAAGATGAACAAATCTCGATTGGTAGCTCGATCTTTCTATCAACAATATGGACTAAAATATTGTAAAATGTTTAGTGAAGTTGTAAAGATTCTAATTATATGAATCTTACTTACACTTGTATTGAGATATCTATATGAATCAACCAATATATTTTTATATTCAAAATTATCCTAAATATGTAATTTATGGAAGACACTTTGAATTATAGTAAATACCAAGAGCTTGGTACAATAAGATATTTAAATTTATGACTCAAAATAGTTATTTAGTGACTCTCAAAGATTCTAGTTTGTTTGTGAAAATAACCTAGTAATTTTGCATGAATATGTAGATGATTTAAATATAACAAGAGATTGTGAAGAAGAAGAAAAAGTTTAGAGATGTTATATTCTAGTAGGAATATGCCTCCATCAACAAAAGTATTTCATAGATTTGTTGATGAAAGTTGAAATGCTTGAGTACAAACCAATGCAACTTTGATGAAGTCAAATGTTAAATGATGTACTCATGAAGACATATATTTCTCCATAACTTGATTTAATTAGTTTTCAATTCATTAAAATAAAATTGTAAAACTGAAATTGTATTTTTTTTAATGATGTAAAACTGAAAAACATGATTGAAATATATATATATATATATATATATGAACATGGAAAAGAAAATGTTTAATTAATTATTTAGCTTCCTCTACAGATTTAACAAGGTGTTGTGGATCTGAAGACTAACTTAGGTTGCTTATTTTAGTTCTGCACATTAACGGGCCATGATTTTACTCTATCCCTCAGGTCCTGGAATGCTTTCATGGTTTCCAAGTCGAAACCTCCCGCAAACTGCAAGGGAAGAAATACGCAGTGCATTACATACAGACGATTGATTTGTACGTAGCAGCAGCAAAAGAGTTTCTAATTACCTGGTGCACCCGAAATGCAAATCGAACCCCGTTGAACATCAGCTCCTCTTTATCAGGGTCACACGAAACAATTTGAAGCTCTGCCGTGACTCTCTTCATGTACTTCATTGCTAATTTCACGGACTCTAATTTTATCTACAATTTTATTCCCCATATAATTCTTTTTCTCGATCATATTGAGCAAAGGTTGGATACATTTCTCTTTAAATTTTACGGGAATTAGAAATGTATTCAAAAAGCATATTTTCACAAATATGGATGAATGCTTCGGTGTGTCCCCGTTTCTTAAAGACATCACTGCTAGCCATATATATATATATATATATAGGCGTTGGTGTGTTCATAGTTGCATTACATGTCTCTATAAATTCTCTATAAACCGCCCATCACATGATTTTATCAAAGAAATAGTCATGGGTTTGATTACCTGGTTTATGATCCCGCTTTCCAGCATCCAGTCTGTCGGAATTTGAAACATGGAGTATCTCTTTGTCGCAGAATCTCTAACCCTTGATAGATCATAAACACCTTGCTCTAATCTGCTACAACATAGCCCAAACCCTTGCTTATTATGAATGAGTTGGGGAATTTCAATGATGAACATATACATTAGGTCTTGTTTGAGACGATTCATTCTGCAAAAACATTCATCAAATTCTCAAGAAAATTGATTTTTGAGTTTGATATACTCATCAACTTGCCAGAATTCTGCATACGAAACGCAAACATTGTTTCACGAAAGTTGATTGTCGTGCATACCAAACGCAACTTCTTTTATGAAATTGGGTCCCCAATTGAAGAGAGATTAACTTGCTATGCACAAACAAAACGTAATTACTGGGAACAATTCGTGTACTTGTCAAGCAGAACTTGAATTTTCTTGAGAGTGGGCCTACACAACAAGCGGGCATCATCATGAAAAGATGCTGCTTCTGATAGCAGTTTCTTCAGATCAGAGTATCCGAATGCAGCCTCTCGCAATGCATCTGCCTTCTGTTCTGGCCAATCAAAGTGCTTTAGAACTGCTCTTTCATCCACCTAAATTCAGATAAATCCTCTTCGTGCTGTCTTGTTGTGCATGAAAAAAATTATAATAAAGTACTAAATATGATGTGCATCACGGGTTTACCAGAAAAGAAAGCTCATCATCCAACCAGTGAACAAATGGCACCACGTCTCCAATGTTAACAAATTCTGCATCCTCAACTTGTTTGATCAAAAACTTCACAAAATCTCCATGCGTTTCGACATCCATTTTTATCTGAAGAAATTATAATAAGAGGAAATGTATCAACTCTGCTTGTTCTGCAAAATCTAGTCTGGTCGTGGTCAGCACATGCTTGTCCCACTGGTACATTGATATCCTATGGCCAATCTCTATCATAATTTATGAGTGATACCCATAAATCAAAAGTTAAGTAAAAGAGAAAGAACCAAGAGAAAACACAAAGGTAAGAATTTTGTAAGTTTTTTCTTGTGCATTATATGTATATAACCTATAGTAAGTGATTAAACAGAATCGTTTCACTTGATTTGAATTATCAAAACAGAAAGTGATTGAACATTCAAATTTGTGATATAGAAGATATGAGCGGCTAAACTAGAACATTTTGAAACTACTCTATCAATAATATTTGGTATATAGTCTACTCTATGACAATATTGAAGCACGAACCATATCTGTGAAGGATGTACTCAAGGTAAGTAAGCAAGACATACCTTCTCTAAGGGTGTCTCCTGAAGGTTATCTATTATTTTGGACTTGTTTTACACAAATATTTCCATGGACCAATGTTAATTTATTTTATTGGAAACAATAATTATTTCTCATAATTTCTAGATGTCAATTCAAGATAAAGATAGATATATACTACATAAAAAATAAATATGAGACTTTCAGCATATTCAAAAACTTTCAGAGAAATTCACACAAACCAAAATATTCAAGAGCTTTCAACATAATAATACTTAGAAGTGATGGAGAAAAAAATTGCATCTTCAAATAATTCATTTCTTATTGTGAAAAGAAGAGGATTTAAAGAAAACTATCAACCCATACACTACACTCCTCTGCAAAATGAAATAATAGAGAAAAGAGATCAAATGATTGTTGAAATGGCCAAAAAAAATGATGTTGGAGAAAAAATCTTTCAAAATGCTTATGGACTGAAGTAGTAAATAATGTTGTTTATTTATTGAATAGAAAGCCCAACAATAACACTAAACAACCAAACCCCAATTTAAGCTTGGAGTGAAAGGAAGTCATCAATTAACCACTGAAAGTCTTTTTTGAATCTATGCTACTCACAAATTCTCAAATAAACAAGAAGAAAATTTGACTCAACAAGTCAAAATATGTGTTTGTGGGATATGATAAACAAACAAGAGGATACAGGCTGTTTGTATTTGAAGTCTAACTTTTCAATATCAATAGAAAAGTTGTATTTGAAGAAAATTTAAAATGGAAGTCTTACTTTTCATCTTCATCCCTTACTAAAGCATCTCAAATTCAACTGGAAAAACTTTCTACTAAAAATAATATAACTCAAGAAGAACCATGTCAGTTTCTTTAAGAATATTAGATGTTTATGAGAGATTTAATTTCTTTATTGTGAAACCCCAATACTTTGAAGAAACTATACAAAATTATTTATGAGTAGAGGTCATTAAACAAAAAAGTTGTGATGGAAAAAAAATAAAATTTGGACCCTAGTTAAGAAACCAGAAGATAGATACACTGTGGGAGTAAAATAGATATTTATAGTTAAAAACTTCCCTAACAATAACAAACCCAAGTTTAAAGTGTGATTGATAGCCATAGGTTATCCAACTGAGTTAGAGTTTACAGAAACCTTTGCTACCGTGGCAAGGCTTGAAATTATCTGGCTGGTAATTATATTAATTAGATATAAAATCAACATTTCTAAATGGAAACTTAGAAGAGGAGAGATATATATCAAACATATCACCCTGAATTTGTGGTAAAATGCTCTGAAAATTATGTATATGGACTCATGCAAGGCTTTGTATGGGCATTAACAAGCTCCTAGAGTCTAGTATACTTGATTTTCTATGTACCTATTATAATAAGGGTTCACTAGAAGTTTTAATGAATCCACATAGTTCATTAAGATTATGGAGAATTCTAAATTGTTGATAGTATCCATATATATGGAAAATTTAGTATTTATGGAAAATAATATGAATATGATAAATATTTTCAAGGAAGATATCATGAGGAGAAATGACGTAATACGTGGGACTACATCATTTCCTTTGAATTGGCATAATTTAAGATGATAGAGGAGTGTTTATTATACAAAAAAAAAAAAAAAACTATATTCAGGCAATCTACAAAAAAATTGGAATGTCTGAATGCAAGGTTATTCTTACTCCTCTAACTATCAATCAAATAATTAAATCAAACGAGGTTATGGAAATAGATGAAACTTATTACAAAATCTTGTTTGAGCATCTAAAAATTTAATTAAAATTAGAGATGATATAATTTATGTTGTTAATATTCTATCTCGATACATGTATTCTCCAAATCATATTCATATTAAAGTTAAAAAAATTTGCTCATATATCTAAATGGTACAGTAAACCTTGGATTAATATATTAGAAAATCATGAATCTTAAACTTTATGGTCATTGTGATAATTATTGGGGAGGTTGTATCGAATCTTAAACATATATGATTGTGTTCCTAATAAGCACGGACACGGACACGGGGATACGATACGGCAGGATACAGGAACACGGAAAATTCTAAAAAACTAGGATACGAATATGACTAGGATACGACATGATAAAAAAAAATAAAATTAAAAATAAAAATTATTTTTTTTAATAAATATTAGATATTTTATAAAATAAAATAAAATAAATTAAATTAAAATATTTTATTATATAAAATAAATATATATTGTTTATTTTATAAAATAAAAATATTTTATTTTATTTTATTTTATAAAATAATATGTATAATTATTTTATTTTATAAAATAATATTTTATAATTATATTATATAAAAATATATATTTTTTATTTTATAAAATAAAAATATTTTATTTTATTTTATAAAAATATTTTATTTTATGTCACATCCCCACACAAATACGCCCGCCCCTGCCTCCCCCTCAAATCACACCCGCCCCTGCCTCTCCCCTCAAATCGCGTCGCCCCTGCCTCTCCCCTCAAATAGCACCGCCCCTGCCTCTCCCCTCAAATCGCGCCGCCCCTGCCTCTCCCCTCAAATCGTGCCGCCCCTGCCTCTCCCTCAAATCGCACCCGCCCCTGCCTCTCCCTCAAATCGCGCCCGTTCCCTGCCTCCCCCTCAAATCGCGCCCATTCCCTGCCTCCCCCTCAAATCGCGCCCGTTCCCTGCCTCCCCCTCAAATCGCGCCCGTTCCCTGCCTCCCCCTCAAATCGCGCCCGTTCCCTGCCTCCCCCTCAAATCGCGCCCGTTCCCTGCCTCCCCCTCAAATCGTGCCCATTCCCTGCCTCCCCCTCAAATCACGCCCGCCCCCTACCAGTGGCCAACATCGCCCATGCGGCAACGTTGGCCATCCGACGTCGTCAGACGTCGAGCACTATCAATATGGATACAGCTGCTGATGCAACCATCCGATACGTCACGTGGCGTATCAGATACGAATTGATCAATGATACGCCACGTGACGTATCGGATACGAATTGATCAATGATACGCCACGTGACGTATCAGACACATATCCATGCCGTGTTCGTGTTGTGTCTAGGTGTCAGACACGTGGACACGCCGGTAGGGAGCCGTGTCCGTGTCGTGTCCAGGTGTCGGACACGTGGACACGCCTGTAGGAAGCCGTGTCCGTGCTTCCTTGATGTGTTCTTTACTGGCTCTTCAGTCATATCCTAGACCTTTAAGAAGCAAACCACAATGGTTCTCTCCATAGTTAAAGTAAAATATATTTTGACATCCATAATCATCACTCAAGCAATATGAATTAAAAGATTATTGATTGACTTAAAGGAAGATAATTATGAAGCCACAAATAATTATTATGACAACAAATCATTCATAGTCATTCGCCAAGGATTCAATTCTACATAATTAAATAAGACATATTGCACTTAAATATTATTTTATCAAAGCATAAAGAGGAAGGAAGTCTGCTTAATTTACTGCTCAACGAATAAATAAATTATTAATATTTTTACCAAATTCCTGACCCAAAAAAAAATATTATCAACTTAGAGTATTACTTGGACTTAAAGAATATTACATTAAGAAGAAAAAATATTAGATAATATAATATTTAAACTTTTGTTCTATGTTAATAGTGTCTTGGATATATAGTCTCAATGTGTGGGTGAATGTGGACACATTTGTATTAGTGTTATTTTATTATCTTATTTATTATTTTCTTTATTATTTGATTTTTTAAAAGATGATAAGAGACATATTTTTTTGAAAGTTAATTATTCATTTTTTTTCATGCATATTCTCTTCTTCTCTACTAACTCTGATTGTTCTCTCATTTTTTTCCTAAAAATCTCAACTTCTTCCATGAAGGACTTTATATTCAAGTAATAATGCCAAATTCCATACTATGAAACCATTGCAACTTTCTAATACCCTACAAATCAATTCTTATTAAAGATCATATTACCCACATAAATTAAAAAAAATATATACCCCCCATCAAGTTTTCAGATTAAAATGTATTCTCATAAGAGCTTTTGAAACTTAGTAATAATAGAATTGAATTTGAAAATTAATGCAAGAAGTGTCTACATAATAACTATAAGGCTACTAACATATATAAGATATGTCACTAGAGCAAATGACTCCTATAGTCAATATCATATTCTCTAGTAAAACTATCTACCTTTGATCAAGCTTTAAGAAATATATTGGTCCACCAAATCATCAGCCTGGGTTTTGATTTTATAATCTCATTTGGATCCTATTATAGTTTTAATGGTTGATAAGTAAAGCAAGTTTTGTGTACAAGTCTTTGGCAAGGTCATAATTCTTTTCCCAAAGCTTGCTGCCAAAGAGATTAGTATTGACTTCTCCGTAATATGAAGGTGCGTCACGTCATGCAAAGAAATAATAATAGAATAATGATAATCACAAAGATAAGATGATGATTGACATACTATAGTAGTTCAATTATTTGGAGAAGAAAAAATGGAAGGAGCTTTAGAATCTATAGGTGAGCCGGATACTTCAAGCAAAGCTATAGTTTGATTATCTTTTGTCTTAGACCAAAATTATTAGGAAAATAGTCTCATTGGATGGAAAACATCTTATGTTCCTAAAAAGTAACATGTGAGATATGAAGATATTTACAAATATGAAAATCCAACAAATATTTCTCTTATATTCATAACCATAACCCAAAGGAGAACATAATTGAGCAAGATGTTCAAATTTTGATCATTTATGAGGATAAAAAAACAAAATATTTTAACCGAAAAACACACAAAAGTAACTCTAAGTAAGAAATTTTAGCATGCAAACATTCATAAGAAAATTTGTTACTACAAATAAAATATGATTGATAGTAAAGACTATGGTTAAAATTCTTTCTCCTCATAAGCATCCAGGACAAGAGGTACAAATCAAAAAAATCCTAATCATGCCTAGTATGTGTTACTCATTATTTTTTTTTAATGAGTTTTAGTAGTATATAAAAATTGTGTCTTGACTAGAGCAACAAAGTTAGAATAAATTCGACATGATTGAAAATATTTTATTTTTATTATATCCAAGTAAATCTAAAATAATCATTTATTAATATCATAAAATATGTAGCACCTCTCAGTGGCCGTGACAGGTCTCTAAATATTAGTATTAATGATATCAAATATAAAAGAAGAAATAAAATTACTATTATTAAAAGACAAAGCATGATATTAATCCTGCTCACAAGAAACATAATTAAGATTTTTTATAGCTAACATTCCCTATAGATATCAACCACAACAAAAAAAATATAAATTATACAAGATTACATCATTTCCCAATAAAAATAAAGTTATATAAAAAGCTAGGAATAAGTAAAGCATTAGATTAATATAGGTTTAAAGTAATGATATTAAGAATATGACTAACAAACATGCATGAATTGTACAAAGTGTGGATAAACGAAGAATAATATATAAATTTTATTTTTGAAAAATCACGAGTGAGCCACAACATACAAAATAAAAGAACCAAAATAAAGATTTACCTAGAGTGACATATAAATAAAGGAAGTGGATTGTAATGATGAGAGATTGAGCTAGAGCTTATTTTAAGGTATTAAGGTATACTTGACTAAAGAGATTATTCAAGGAGAAAAGATCACCAGAAGAAAAATTATCATTGGTGAAAGCAATTGTGTAAATGGAGGCCTCATCAAAATTATATTAGTTTGATTGTCTCACCTAGACCCTTACTTGGATTGTAACTTGAAGCATTTAGAAATAAGTTGCCCAAATCTACAACAATACCTACAAGACTTCTTATCATTGATAAACCAAGACATCTAAATTAAAACTTCATAAATAGAACATGAATATTTTGAATCTAAGTATATTTTTTCTATTATCTCATTATTCAAACTTCTCAACATATTTGGAAGTACTCTCACCTTTATTTTTGATTGGTTTATTTTATCATCATTTACATAACATCATAACTTTAGATCTTTGGAGAAGCTGGAATTCTTTAGAGCTCAAATAGTATAATTTGTACCATTGAGAATAATACCAATTGGCTATGAGATTTCAATCTTCTCAATGAGACTAAAAAGAGAAAAAACTAATACTATGGAAAAAATACAGTAGACAAAAAAAAAACTGATTATGAGAAGAAAATCAGGATAACATAACCTCCAAAATAAAACCTTTTTACCAAAAACCTTGGAAAGAGATGCAATTTAACCAAGAACTTGTGTATAAAAGGAGTGAAAAGATTGAAAAAGGTTAATAAAGATGATGATTGATGTTTTGATTTCTGAAAATTTTGTAAAAGTGTATTTTTTGATAAATCGGTAATGCCAAAAAAAAAGAGAAAGCTATAAATTGACAATCTTAATTTCAAAAAAAAAAAAAGCTAACATAACCTAGAAATCCAAATTTCGGTCCTCCAATACCATGATAATTTATAAGGACTTAGGGGTGAAAACAAAATTTATAGAGAAAAGCAACAAAAGAAAATCTTTGGCAAATCTTTGTTATGATCATTATGAGAACTATAACAATGAGTCAAATAGTTACGAGCTAATCGAAGTGGGCAAGGGTTCACTCAGTCCTCAAGTCAATAATATCTTAAGTTTGATACCTAAGTTCGTCAAACTAGAAGGATTTTTCCCACCAAAACTTAGGTGAAACAAAATCAAGGAGAAGATTCATCTTTCTATGAGATTAGTCTATGCATACAAAAAATTGCTCTGGATATTTTTTTTTCTAACAAATTTTAAATTACTTGAGCATTACCATATTAGTCTTGCATGTTCTTTTTCAAAATGTATGTTTTCCAACGAGTGCAACAATAACTTTTTTGAATTTCAAATTGTATTGTATTTGAAATGATCCAAAGTCAACACCTTATCTTTACTTATATCTTTCAAGATTTGGTATTTTCATGTTGTCTAGGAATTGAGTGTCACCGCCAAGATTTAAACTAGCATACATACTTTTAACCAAAATGATTCTTCTGTTATTACCCTTCCAAACCATCTTATTCGTTTGCCCCCTTTTTACCAAAAAGCCCTATGGGGTGGGTTGCTGTAGGAATCACTTTGATCCCACCTCTCTAGCATCCAAGCCTCTTTGACCTAACAAAGAACAACTATCCACGTTTGGGTATGTATATATAATGATATATATATAATGGGTATCTAACACTATATGTATATATATATATATATATAATGGTATATATTATGCTATCTACTTAAGGCTATACATACATAACATTATATGTACATAATGGGTATCTAACATTATTTGGTATACATATATGTATAAAACATTATATGTATAATATATATATATATATAACATTATATGTATACATGATATTATGTACATTTATAATGTTATATACATATGTGATATTATCTACATAACACTATATGTATAACATGTTTTATAGAATGTGTGTGTGTGTGTGTGTGTGTGGGTGTGTGTGTGTGTGTGTGTGTGTGTGTGTGTGTGTGTGTGTGTGTATTGGGAACTTAAGATTCAAAAAATCTTTCATGTAAGATGAGATTATTTCATTAGTTTAAAATTATCATTGTTATATTAAGAATGACATACCTCAATTGAGCATATGTTGATGGCGTAGTCATCTCACATATTTTTATGTTCCAACCTCTCGACGAAGATGACAATGCTACAATGGAGGATGGATCATCTTCGCCACATTTTTTATAAAAAATAAAAATAATAAATCAAATAAAAGAAAAAAAAAATTATATATGTCACATCAGCTTTGAAAAGTTGATATGACATATAATTTCAATCTTTTGTTTATTTATTTTTATTTCTTTTAAAATGTAATTAAAGATTTATTTTACATTGTACTTGGACAAAGCTACAGAAGATTTATTTCTTTTAATACATTTCCATAGTATCTTTCCATATTTTGTATTAAAAAATTTATTTCTTTTAATACATTTTTATAGTACTTTGACAAAGCTAAGAAAGAAACTCTGACCTGAATTAGATTTTAAACTCCCATTATAAATTATTTAACATTATAATTTACATTAATTATAATTCATACTATCAGAAAATTATTTTTATTTCTAGAAACTTTTCACTTAACTTATTTAATATGCCAGATCAAAATTCACCTGTAGAATTTGATAATATTAAAATTTATAAGCTTCTTCAAGTATAAATCATTCTAATATAACATGAATTCATTAGTAATCAATATTCACCATACAGTTAATAAAATCATCCAATTCACAAAGAATATAAATCTATTTCTAGATCATAAACTTTACAAATAAAAATAATTGTTAACAAGTAAATGTAAGTATTAACTACTTCAAAATAAGTGTAATAATATTTATAATAACAATGATATATATTATTTCACATTTTAATACAAAATAATTATACAATGATTGTCTCATTCAATACAATAGTGTATTAGTACTAAAATTAGAACTTAACTATTTTTCATAGTCAAGATAGATCTGCTAAAATCTTGTGCAATAATAGTATTCAAATCTATCTAGATTGTGAATAATAAACTTATATTCTACAAGAACTAATAATTAGATTTTCCATGCATAAGTCAAACTCTATGTATCAAATTATCTAATATATAGAATAAAGAACGCATGCATTTCTATAAATTCAATTAATTACAAATTTATTATTTAAAACAAGAAAATGATTCAAATATCAAATCAATATAATCTTTTGATAGATATTTAATAAAGTATTACATGTTTTCTTGATTACATATTTTATTAATATATTATTAATATATACCTCATTCAAATATCAAAGTCTATATACCTATAATGACATACATATTAGATATGGTACAAAGTATTATATACATCAAAATTTTTACTATTAATGCATAAAGAACTTTCTTCATTTTTTCTATCTTATTATGTATTTTGGGGCACTTATCTTTTGATAGAACTATACTCTATCTAAAAAGAATAAATCATTTCATAAAATCTTACATGCTAAAATAAGTCAATATCAAATTGATATATATAATTTGAGACAAGTCTAACATTGTTTACTTACAATCTCACAAAAGCTTAATCCCAAAAATATGAGTAGCTTCTCCCAAGTATTCCATATTGAATTGATAAAACAATCAGACCTTAACCATATACAACGAACTCACATCATTAATAATGAGTAATATATCATCAATATATGATATTAAAAAATTCACCATGTTACCATATTGCTTCATATATATATATATATATATACATAAGACTTAATGGCTTAATTAAAATGAGTATTCCAAAATCTAAATGCTTGTTATAGTCAATAAATAGATATTTTAATTTACACAACATGTGCTCTTGACCATTCTCTATGAAATCATCAAATTGCATCATATAAATATATTCTTTAAGATATCCATTTAAAAATATAATTTTTATTTCCATCTGCCAAATTGTATAGTCATAATAAGTTATAATGGATAAGAGAATCCAAATTGACTTTAGCATGATTACTAGTGAAAAGGTTTCAACATAATTGATTCTTTCTTTCTGAAGAAGACCTTTTGCAACAAGTCTAGCCTTTTAAGTCTCAACATTGCCATATGTTCCTCTCTTTTTCTTATAAATTTACTAATACTTGATGGATTATATCCCTTCACGTAGTTTTATAAGATCTCAGACATGATTAAAGAACATGGATTGCATCTCTAATTTCATCACATTTTTTCAATGGTCTGCATGTGTATCTCTAAATACTTCATCATAGCTTCTGAAATTAGTATCTACCTCATCAAAGATTCTATTATAAGACTCTCTTTGTGGATCATTATGATCATTGCCCTTTAGCTATGCAACTAGCATATAAATGATATATTTATAAGGTCTAGTATTGACACCATCATCAATAGTTTTTCCATTATAATGAGACAATGAGGTATCTAGAATATTAATCTTATGACATCTCTTCTTGTATCAATGATACTGAAAGAGTTTGGATTAATTTATTTCCTATCAAATCTTCTAGATCAATCCTACTTATGGACTTGTGGTTTATTATATACTTTTCTTTTAGGAATTGTGTATTGATGCTAACAATGAATTTTTAATCCTTTGGATTAATAATAACCTTTAGTTCCGCAAGGATATCAACGAATAAACAAACTGTTGTTCTTGATTTTAACTTATCAATGTGTTTCAAACTAGGCTTACATTTAATCCACAATTCAATTGGAATAGTAGGTGCATACTTAGATGAAACAAAATTCAAATCATAATCATTATTTCTAATGCATATCCTCATAAAAAATCAGACATATCCAAATAACCTATTATCGATCTTACCATATCCATAAAAGTCATATTATTCTTTCTTTTTGTCATATCATTATGTCATGGAATATCATGTACAAATAACTAGGATGTAATCCATTGATCTAATAAGTAGTCTCTAAACTCTCTTTGTAGATCATTATGATCATTGCCCTCTAGCTATGCAACTAGCATATCAATGATATATTTATAAGGTCTAGTATTGACACCATCATCAATAGTTCTTCCATTATAATGAGACAATGAGGTATCTAGAATGTTAATCTTATGACATCTCTTCTTGTATCAATGATACTGAAAGAGTTAGGATTAATTTATTTCCTCTCAAATCTTCTAGAACAATCCTACTTATGGACCTGTGGTTTATTATATACTTTTCTTTTAGGAATTGTGTATTGATGCTAACAATGAATTTTTAATCCTTTGGATTATAAATAACCTTTAGTTCCGCGATGATATCCAACAAATAAACAAACTATTGTTCTTGATTTTAACTTATCAATTATGTTTCAAACTAGGCTTACATTTAATCCACAATTCAATTGGAATAGTAGGTGCATACCTAGATGAAACAAAATTCAAAACATAATCATTATTTCTAATGCATATCCTCATAAAAAATCAGACATATCCAAATAACCTATTATCGATCTTACAATATCCATAAAAGTCATATTATTCTTTCTTTTTGTCATACCATTCTATCATGGAATATCATGTACAAATAACTAGGATGCAATCCCTTGATCTAATAAATAGTCCCTAAGCTCTCCCAAGAGATACTCACCACTACGCCCAAATCATAGTATCTTGAAATATTTATTCTAACAATCTTTCGTTTTTATCCTATACTTTTTGAATTTCTCAAAAATATCAGACTTATGATGTATCAAATAAATATACTAATATCATAAATAATTATCAATAAATATGAAAATACTAAAATTCATAGCTTACTTGGATAGATACGGTTCCACATAATCGAATGTACCAGCTTTAATGTTGGTTCTATAGCCCTCACCCATAGAGGAAAGCTTGGTCATCTTTCCTTCTATGGATAATTTGTATGCTAGAAGTATTTTCACTTTTAATGAAACCAAAGGTCCATCTTTAATCAGTCTCAAGATCCATTTTAAATTTATATGGCTTAGGCATAAATGCCAAAGTTAAGTCTAATTCATACCAGAAGAATATTTTGTTTTAAATAGTAAGAAAATGATATAATTTGACTCATACTATTATAGTGGAGTAGAAAACAATATTAATTTAATATAAATATTATCTTTTAATGCATCATAATAGATAAACTTTTTATTAAAGTAAATTATGATAAAATCATAAAAAAAAAGAAAAATTTATCATTAATCAATCGAGAAACAATAATTAAGTTTCTTCTAATTGAATATATATAAATACAATCTTTCAAAAATATAATAATATTTCTCTAAGACTAAAGTAAGCAATCTCTCACTATAATAGTTATTTCCTTGTAGTATTTCCTATGTGAAGATTGGTCTCACAATCACTTAGTTATCTAGTTTTATGGAATTACTACAAAGAATTGCAAACATGATTAGTAATTTAATTATCTACCCAGTAGATATTCATAGATATCACCACTAAACATGTTTTAACTACCAATCATTGAATTTTATCTTGATTGTTCATCTTGCTAAGATAAATTAGACACTTCTTCTAATGCCCTAATTGTTTATAATAAAAATACTTTTCCTTTGATTTTTTTTTCACTTTCACTTGTAATTTAGGAACAATCTATGGAACATGAGCATATTTCTAAAATCTCTTCCTCTTCTTACTTTTCAATTTAGAAGAAGCCCTTTCTATCACAACTACTTCAAATAGTTTCCTGATAATACTTTTCATCAATATTAATTCTTTAAATAATTATACCAAAGTCAAATCAAGTTTGCTCATGTTATATTTTAGGCAAAATTACTTATTAGAATTTGAAAGCAATAAGAGAATAATATTAATTTGAGAATTTACATCAATCCTATTTCTAAGGATCTCTAATTCATTCAGAAAATTAATCATCTTCAAAATATTATCCCTCATTAAGATATTTTCAGCCATCATAGTATTCATCAAATCACTTATAGCTTTCTATCTATTATAGTAAGTCTAATTTATAAATATTTCTTTGAGATTAGATAACATATCATAGGCTATAGTCATTGACTGATACTTATCTTAGAGTATATTTCTTTAGAAGCCAAAATATAATATCTCAACATCTCATTCATCTTTGCCTATTTCTCATAAGACTTGACTTTCTCATCGTTTGCTTCTTCATGATGTTGATCCAAGCATAAATCTAAGTACAAATTTATAGTTCTTAGCAATTAAGACAATGTTAAGATTTCTTTTCTGATCTATGTAATTAGTCTCATCGAGTTAATCATTTGTTTATATAGGTCAATTCCTATTAATCTTGTTATCAAGGTAGCATGCCATGTCAAACAATATTAAACTTGCATTTTATATTTGATCCTAGAACTAATAGTAGTGACTCATATCGATATGATATAATTATTCATAGCTAAGTGTAAATAATCACTCAATTCTAAACTGATTGATCATTAAATGAATTTTTCAGATGAAAAAATGATTCATTTAAATAATCCAAAGAATTTACTAAAGGTGGTTTGTGCTCAAAATACATGCAATCCAATTAAATTGATAGAAAGAATGTATCAAGACCAAAATGCTAACCATTAAGCATAATCTTCAAATCATAGATGAGGATCATAAAATTCATTCTTGATGAACTCACTCACCCACTTAGATCTTTTAAAATTAAGAGTTTTTATTTTCTTCTTTAAATAAAAATAAAATAGAAAATTATATTTTTAAATACTATTGTTTTATGAAACATGTAAGCACAAAGATTATGCAAACTCAATATTTTATAGATAACTATTATACAAGTTGTGCTATACTTATATACACGTATCGATTAAATAATATAATCATATCCACAAAGATATTCCATAACAAATACATTCACAAGACATGTCATAATATATATATACGCAAAATACACCTCAAATATATGTAATGACTATGCATCACATATATCTAAATATTGAACAGCCTAGCTATATTGGTTTTAGGGCAATATATCCTTAAGATTTTTTATTAGAAAGTTTAAGGTTTAGGATAATGTCCTATTTTGAATCAAATCCATATGGTCTAGATTGTAATGGTTCAAGGCAGTGTCCTCAAAAATAATAGCACATAATTTTCCTAGACGAATCTGACTGGACCTGGGAATTATTTGGCCATGGTTTGAAGGCACTATGTCCTTAGATTTTCCATTAGAAATTTTAAGGCTTGGGATAATGTCCTAAACCAAATTAAATTTGTCCGATCTAGATTATAATGTCTCATGGCAATGTCTCATGGCAATGTCCCAAAAAAATAACATATAATTTGCCCAGATCAAATCTGAATGGGACTAGGAATTGTTTGGTCATGCTCTTCACTATTTTTTGTATTTGCCACTGAGTTCTGAAACATACACCATCATCAGTTGCGACCAACAGCAAAGGCACTATCATTGGCTGCGTTTACCACCATTGGCATTATCACTGACTGTGAATAACACCACAAGCACTATTATTGGCCATAATTATCAGCATTAGCACTGTCATTAGCAGGGACAACCACCATAGGCACCATCACCAGTTGTGACTACCACGTACAACTGTAGACACCATCATTGGCCGTGATAACCATCACAAGCATCATGACCAGCTTCATTTACCACCACTGGCACCATTGTTTGCCCCGAGTTCCATCATCATTACAGAAGGGTTTAACTCAAACCGAAGAAGGTTTGCAGAACACCATTAATGAAGCACAAAAACATAAAATTAAATTACACCCCCATGTGAAAAACCACAAATAAACAAGTACACAATTACAACTCTTAAAAGAAATATATCTAAACACATTACCACTTAAACACAAATTGGACTATTTAATTTAGTCAATAGAAGTAAGAATGCCTCAATTTTATCAAGATGTTTATCCATTCAATATCTAAATTATTAAAACTTAATTCATCAATACACGATATCATCACCGAAGCTCTGATATCATTGTTAGGAAACCTTGGATTCAAAAAATCCTTTATTGCAACACTGCACATAGGATGAAATTATTTGATCAATTTAAAAGTATCATTGATTGAATAAGAACAATATACCTCAACATAGTATATGTTGATGATGGGGGGATGTCTATGGTATTCATCTATTCCAGTCTCTTGATGAAAAGATGATGCAATAGTTGATACACCATCTTCACCACGCATTTATTATAATAAAAAATAATATATCAAAATAAGAGAATTTAAAAACCATAATGTCACATCATCTTTTAAAAGTTAAAGTGACAAAATTGTAATCTTTTTATTTATTTATATATTTTTTAAATGTAATTAAAGAGCTATGGAATCCAAATATATATATATATATATATTAAATCTAATTAATTCAATATAAATCAATAAATTAGATTTAATAAATCAATTAATTCAATTTTAATTAAATTAATTACTCAAATTATATACGTACACATATATTCCAAATAAATAAAATCTATAATTTTCCATGATATTAGATAAAACTACGAAAGGGACCCTAGTTTGAATAAACTCTTCATATTAAAATTACAAATACTTATCGATTAAATTAAATAATTAATAATCTAATTCAATCAATCTTAAATAATTTTCTTAAAATTTTTGACATAACTTATTTAACATATCTAATTAAAATTTGAAAATATCAAAACTTATACTCTTTGTCAAAAAAGATAATATAGATCCTTCTAATAGTATATAGATTCTATCATCAATATATATTCACTATATAGTTAATAAAATTATCTAATTTAAAGAGTTTATAAATTTATTTTTAGATCTTAATATTTATGAATTAAAATAATTATTAAAAAAAATACACACGAGTATTAACTACTTCAAGATTAAAAGTAACAATATTTATAATAACAATAATATATATCATAGTAGTCATATCAAATACACACAAGCATACTAGTACTACAAGCTAGAACTTCAATATTCTGCATAGTCAAAATAGATTTTCTGAAATTTTATTCTACAAGTTTACTAATAAATTATTTCGTCCTATCTAGATAATAAATAATAAATTTTTATTCGATAAAAATTAATAATTTAATCTTTTATGCATTGTCAAATACTCAAACTTTACTCACCAAGTTATCAACTATGTAGAATAAAGAACACATACATTTCAAAAAATTCAATTCATTACAAATTTATTCTTTAAAATAAAAAATTAATTTAAACCAATCAAAAGAAAAATAATAACAAATGACATTGAGAATAAAACAATTCCAATAATATATATGTGTGTGTGTGTGTTACAATAGATCTATATGTATATATATATCAGTATTAATATATAAATATATAGATGTTATTTTCTAAAACAATGTGTATTAGGATACTATTTCAAAAAATAATATACATGCATTTTAATTTTTCATGTTTTTTATTGGTTTAAGGTTGATATGGATTGGGCAAGACTAAGAGTATTTTAGATTTTAATCATTACAAAGGACTAGAATATAAATATTTTTATTTATTTTGCTTACCAAATAAAAAAGAATAGAAACTTAAAACATGAATATTTTGGGATTGGAACTTGGTATAAAAACATCATGTTACATTTACTTCAAATAAAAAGTATTATTAGTAAATTTTGGAATTTGGACTATGCTCAGTTTTACATAAAATGATTCTTAAAAATTATCATATATCAAAAAAAGTAAGGAGAATTATGTTTTAAGGTGCTTCTCCAGAAATTTTTAAAAATTTAAAACAAAAATTTTATTATTTGAAAAAAAGTTCAAAACTATAAATAAATTAAAAATAATCACTCTCGAATTTGTAAGTACCAAACTACTCTCGCCGGTCTCCCTAGTGCTTCACCCCTAGCCTCTTTCCCCTCACCCCTCGACCCTCGACCCTCTCCCTCCACCTCTCTCCCCTGGCCCATCTCCCCCCACCCCTCTCCCCTCGCCCCTCTCCTTCCACCCCTCTCCACGAGCTCCATCGTGGAGCTCGATGGAGCTCCACTTGCTCCAGAAAGGAGCTCCAGCGAGCTTGACGTGGAGCTCACTAGAGCTCGACGAGCTCCTTCAAGCTCCATAATGGAGCTCGATGGAGCTGAAGCACTCTGCCTGGCATCCTTGCCAAGAGTGACGAATTCAATCTAGGATGAGCTTCGTCTTCCCTGCCTGCAAGAAAATTATTGGTTGTGCAAGAGAGTGCCTCGATGCGCCGCCAGCTAATCGTAGACCTCCATAGAACTGATCTGAAGTAAATCCCACAAAATAAGAGTTTGAGGCTTGGTTATATTAATAAGATGGGAATCCTTGAGTTTAAAGCTCCTTTTAAACAGTTTAAGAATAAATTAATTTCACTGTAGAACACATATCTCAAATAAAAAATGAATAAGAAAAAGAGGAAGAATCTATCCTCCTTCGTACTTACACTAATTTTATTTCGGATAGCCTTTGCGTTCTATTGTTCTCATCTGTACAGAGAGCAAGATCTTCTTAGCTATTTTACAAACCTTATACGAATTCGAGTCAAAGAATTTATCCGAGCTCATGGGCAACTTTTTATCTGACCAAAAAGGTTCATTACTTTATATATAAAGCGACTTCATCCTTTAGTGAGTAAATACAAAAATGGAATTTAACAAAAGCTGTGTTTATTGATAAAGAGGAAATAGGGGCTAAACGAGTATGTAACAATCCTAAATTTTAATATATCTATCTTTACTTTACCACCCCGAATTCACTAGAATGTAATTAGAATGTCATGTTTCCTTATTAATTATGTTTATTTTAAGTTATTTAGCGGCTATTTTTGGGCCCTTCTTTACCACTCGAGCTTGAGGGGGGTGGGGTTGAAGGGAGTTTTACATACAACCGAGGCAATGTGGTTTATGATTGAATCTCAGATATGCTTATTATTCCATACACCGAGTAGAATATAAAAAGTACCAAGCGAGGGGACTGGCATTGTTTAGCAGCTAAAACTGAAATTAGTACTTTTTCTTTCGCTTTACTAGGGGGCCTCCTACATTTTATAAATAAAAACTTTTTGAGAGACATTTTTCATGTCAATCTTTATCTACAGAGTGCTTTGGACAGGACTATCTTTTTTTTTTATTTTTCTTAATCCTCCACTTTACCGTCTGCTTTTGTTACTGTCATCTACTTTCTCCTCTCCTCCCTTGGAATTGCCATCTCAGGTTCATCTTGAACTTCCACAACTCGGCATTCCCCAAGATCATGTAGCCACCCGAAGTTCCACGACTGGACTAGCCTTTAATGACCGATGACGTTTTGGCGAACTTCGTGACTATTTCATCGGTCGAAACGAAATAAGGCACTTAGCGCAATTCGTGGGCATACTGAAAAAAGTAGTGCTGCTAGAAAAGATGATAAAAGCAGCGGTCTTCGATGGTTATGATCACGAGTTAATCTTGTTAAAAAGACATCAAATACGAGGATTCCTCTTTCTACACCTAACGAGAGCGCTCGTTCTGTCTGAGCGAACCTTGTATCGCTATCTAAATGAGATCCAAATAAATGGCACTAAGCAGAGCGTGCCCTATACCCGGGTAGTAAGGGGCTATTCAAAATAAGCATATTCTCCTATAATTATGTATGTCTTTATGTAAATTTACTAAATTAATATACTTTTTTTTTATGATTCTTGACGTACTTGAGTTATAACATTTGAATTTCTCTTACATTCCATGTTCCCAAAATGAATCCTATCAAATATTTCACATTTTATATGATCATCTCTATTTTAGGTGTTTGGGGAATCCTCCTTAATAGACGAAATGTTCCTATTATGTCAATGCCAATTGAATCAATGTTATTAGTTGTGAATTCAAACTGTTTGGTATTTTCTGTTTCTTCAGATGATATGATGGGTCAATCATTTGCTTCATTGGTTCCAAAGGTGGCAGCAGCAGAATCTACTATTAGGTTAGCCATTTTCGTTATTACTTTTCGAGTCCGAGGGACTATTGCTTTAGAATTTATTCATAGCATTCAAGATTAAACATGACTCCTATAGAATTACCAAAATACAAAGTTCTCTTCTTTTCTTTTGACTTGGTTGGCAGGGTCAGGGCCTTTCTCACTTGGCGAGTGCATCTGATTCGAAAGGACTTTCCTAAACCACTTCCCGTTCAGTTGCTGAAAGATAGAGAGATCAAAATGAGATTGCGTTCCATTATGAGAATATCTAAGAATAATAAGGCTAGAATCTTGGCTATATCTATTTGCGCATTAAATTCGAATTCGAAGATCTTCATCTATAATGAAGAAATGATAGTAGCTTATGGTTTTATAGGCTTGATTTTATGCAGTCGTAAGAGTTTAGTTAAGACTTTCAAAGTGACACTTGACGGGAGAATAAAGTCTATTCAGGAAGAATCGCAACGATTCCTCAATCCTAATGAAGTAGTTCCTCCGGAATCCAAACAACGATTACTTAGGATAAGCTAGCGAATTTGTGGCACCGTAATAGAATCCTTACCAATGGCACGTTGTGCACCTAAGTGCGAAAAGACAGTGCAAGCTTTGTTATGCCTAAGCCTAAATGTTAAGTTAGCAACACTTCTAAATGCCCTTTCTTCCCGCCGCATCCGTCTTCAGGATGATCTAGCCACATGTTTTAACTTCTCAGTGAGTGAAAGATTTGTACCCGGGTGTACGCTGAAAGCTTCTCTAGTCGAACTCATCCGAGAGGGCTTGGTGGTCTTAAAAAAAGAAGACGACAAAGTGCATCCTAAGAAGTCTATCAAAAGATCGAGTTGGAGCCTGGAGCCCGCCCAACCCCTTAGATTTAGATTGGGGCTGGGAGATGGCCCCAACTAGCATTCAGGGGATTCTCATGAACTCGTTGATGCCTCTTGATATTTATCAAAATATTCAAGCCTCCAAAGAAGTTTTTCCCTATCTTGCTAGGTAGGGGGATTCTTTGGGTTATGATGCTAAATAGATGGCTATGAGAGGGTCCTATAGTAGCTTGATAGTAGGAAAAGTATAAAGGTCTAATCGCAGCTATGAAATCAACTCTTATTCTTTAAACTTTATGTACGATTGATAGAAAGCTATAGATTCATCAATCAATCATTCCAGATGTTATGTTGCAAGTCGCCGATCAACACAACCAATGAAATATTACGATAAAGATCAAGTCGATTAGTAAGTAGTAAGCTTTGCCTTGTTGATAGGCTAAAACATAGCAGCTCAAGAACTCACGAATTGAAGAGTTCTCACGTCACGAACTCAAGATGCTACGTTATGCTTCCTTCATATGCCGATACAAGGGGTATGAAAAGAACCTTTAGGAGTATAGTGATCTTATAGTGAAAAGAACCTTTAGGGGTATGACGTGAGTTCTCACGTCATGAACTCACGAAATAAAGCTAGAGGTGTCAACCGGCCCGGCTCGGCCCGGCAAGGTTCGGCTGTGCCTGGGCCGGCCCAGCACGTTAAAAAACCGTGCCCGGGCCCGTGCCGTGCCTGGGCCCGTGCCTGACCCTGCACGGCTCGGCCCGTGGCACGGCACGCCGGCACGGGTTTTTCCAGTGCCAGTTTCACGCGGCCACGCGTGGGCGTGACCCGGCCCCTCCCGAAAAAAAGACCACGGGTTGGGTCTGATTTGATCCCGACCCGCGGTACCGACTCCCGACTCAATCCCAACGGGAAAAAAAAATATTTTCAAATAGTTTTAATTTCAGCCGTTGAATTCGCCTCCAACGGCTAGGAGGGCAGAATCCAACAGTACTCGTGATTCTGCCCCTAAATATTTATTAAAAATTCAATAAAATATAAAAAAAAATATCTTTTTTTAATAAAAAATTAATATCTATAATCTATAAATTCTATCTCTCTCCCTATAACATTTATGTTTTTCAAAAACATATATCCTCTCAAAATTTTCTCTCTCACATATATCCTCTCAAAATTTTCTCTCTCACATATATCCTCTCATAATTTTCTCTCTCACATATATCCTCCCGAGCCTCGGGATTTTGCTTTCGGCTTGGATTTTCGTGAAACTCGACTTGAGTTTTGAACATTAGAGCTTGCTGCGGTGCAGCGTGCACGTGACCGACCTCACTGCTTTTACCGGGTAATTTATTTTATGCTTATTTTTTACTTTCTCTCTATATAGTTTCTCTCTCTAGAAAAAAATTAGGAAAAAATAAAAATCATAAAAAATGACAAATACACTTGACACGTATTTAAATTTGAAAAATGAAAATATTACACAAAGGTCTGAGGCTACTGAAACTTTGGCTTCTCTAGTCGTCTCAACCTAAAGTTCTAAAAAACAAAAAACTAGGACTTCCGTAGTTTGGACTCATTTTAAAATCATAACACAAAAAAATGTTAGGGGTGAGGAATAACACAGTGCAAATATTGTATGAGACTATTAACATGCAAGAGTTCATTTGGGACTGAGCACCTTAAGAGGCATGCTGAATTATGTACCAAAAAACATGGACCCTTAGATCCTAGGCAAACCCAACTTGGCACTACATTTTTTGAGACTGGATCGAGTTCAGTCTCAAAGTTTACTCCCTTCATATACTCCAGCGAGTTGGGTGGACGGCATGGCCAAGCTCATCACATTGATGGATCTTCTGATCAAATTTTTGGAATATCCAAGGGTAGTGCGCATTATGCAGACTTATTTTCAGCCTTCTTATTGTAGGATTCCTAGGTCCACATCTAGGAATGACATACTAAATATATATAAGTTAGAAAAACAAAAAATAATTAAGGAATTTATGGCATATAGTGGAGTGGTATCCGTGACGTCCGATATATGGACAAGTCACGATGATTCTTCTTATGCATGTCTCACGAGTCACTATGTAGATTCTAACTGGACAATCAATAAAAAAAATTTTAGGATTCACTGAGATTCTTCATCCTCATGATGGTCCAATCATTTTTGAGTGTATGATGAAAATTTTTAGGGAATATAAAATTCAAAATAAAATTTTTAGTATCACATTCGATAACGCTTCTAATAATGGAGTAGTGATCAATATGTTTGATAGGAATATTAGAGACGCACCATTAGGAGATATCTTTCATGTCAGATGCACGTGTCATGTGATTAACCTGATTATTCAAGCGGGTATGAAGATGTGTTCCCCCGCGTTGGATAATATATGCAATGTACTAAAGTATATTCGTACTCCTCGCAGATAACAAGAGTTTGATAGTCTCTGTTTGTCTACGAATCTTAAGAAGAAGAAATTCCAATCGGATGGGAGACATCGTTGGAATTACACGTACCTGATGTTGGAATCATGTGTTGGATACTAACACGTGATATCCGACTACGTCAATAGTAAGAGTAACGAACTTATTATTGACGACACTGACTGGGCTTCAGGAATTTCATAAATGAAATTCCTGAAGATATTTTATGACACGACGAACATGTATTCGTCGGTTTATACGCCCACCACTTGCATTGCACTCCGGTACATATGCAACATTAATAGCATGTTTATGAAATATCGAGCTGACCCGACGCTTAGCCATATGATTGTAGAGATGGAGACCAAGTACTTGGAGTAATGGTCCACCATTCCATCTCTTTATTGCCTCGCTGCATGCATGGACCCTAGGGTTAAGGTGGAAGGGATAGAAAATACACTGACTTTCATTTCCTCGTGCATGAACCTGGAAGAGCCACCTGAAGGGTTCATTCACGAGAAGTTGACTGACCTATTCACATAATACGATACTAGATATGGTGGTGGTAGTAGTGAGACTGTGATTATGGACATTGATACCTTGTTCGGAGATGACGATTTTTCCATTCAGCTAGCGAGGGGGAAACGTAGGGGTGGACCATCACATAGGAGCGAGCTGTCTCAGTACTTAGATACCGATTACTACTCAATCCTATCACATTCTGATACTAAGAATCTTAATTTATTACAGTGGTAGAAATCATATGAGTCCACTTTTCCCGTGCTATCTAGGATGACACGGGATCTACTGACTCCTCCGATGTCGAGCATAGCATCAGAGTCTGCTTTTTCTGTTGCAGTGAACGTGATTTCAGATAGGAGATCGAGATTACGTCCAGATATGGTTGAGGCCTTGGCTTGTTTGAAGGATTGGGAGGAATCGAGGTTTAGCATCCTTGATCGTGCTAGAACTGGGACTGGGACAGGCACTGCAGTCACATCCACATCCACTACGATGGCGGAGGAGTTGATTGCCGATGATGATGATCAATATGATACTGATATTGATGTTGCGGCTGATGATTCTCATGATATGCCGATTGACGATTTATGATGATCTGCTGTTTTTTGTTTTCGATGTTTTTTTTATTGATTATATTTGTACGCTTTGTTAGTACATTGTGTTGAAACTGATACTTGTTTTGTTCGGACCTTCGGTTTCAAATGGATGATTGGTAATTTTTTATTTGTGTTGTTTAATTTTTTTTTAATTTTTATTTTTACTAACATAACGTATTGATTCATTTTTTTTACGATTTAAATTTTATTTTAAAAATTAATAACTTTAATATATAATTAATAAATATAATAAAAGTTAAACTAATTAAAATTTGATAAAAAAAAATTCTAAACTTTGTTTTTTTATCTAATTTTTATTTTTAACATTTTTAAAAATATTTATATTTAATTTTAATACTGTACACTTAAGAATTACAATATATAAAATTTTTTAAAAAAAAAAAATTTTCTGCCTCTAGGTATAGAGTCTCGGGTCTGCCTCTATCCTGGCCTGTATGGCCAGGCCGGGCCCGGCTGTTTTTAAATCGTGCCGGGCCGAGCACGGCACGGTAGCACGAACATGCCCTAAAAAAATAGGCTGGCCCAGCCCGGCCCGTTTGACACCTTTAACTAAAGCATAGCCAATTATGACTAGTGAAGTCTCCTTTTTTTGTTTGCCCCATCATATAGTGATCTTGCTTTACTTTAGGAGTATGAAAATAACCTAATGGCATGTCCGAACACCCAAAGAACGTGGAAGTTAAGCCCATGAACGCATGAATGTCCCTAAAGCTAACCTAACCATTTAAATAACTAAAAACCCCTTTTATGTAAAAAATAGCAAGAATGCAGATTTCTCCATTTCCTATAAAACGTCTTCTAATTATCAGACCGTGACCACCATATCCTCTCTCATAATGCCTAAAAAGAAATACTCGAACAAGAGAATAAGGAACGATAATCGAGCATCTTTTAGTCCGCTTAAGAAAATGAGGGACTAGCTGCTCATGAGTCTTATTAATGCTCGAACTCAAATCAAAGCTTTTCCTCAAATTCAAAGCTATGTTGGTTCCCTCAGTGAAATCCAACTCTCACTCTCATAAGGACCCTATAGTCTCTCAGACAGAAGAGAAAAGATTATTTGAGACCAAGTTTTAATTCCAAATTCGCTGCTAACAAGGGCAATAAGAAACTTAAATATTTCAATCAATTCACTACTGCAGTTGATAACAGAACTCGCCGCAACGGAAGGCTTGATTAAGCTTTATTAATTTTCATTTTATTTTGTTTATCTTGAACAAGCTTGATTTCTACAAATAAGTGCCATGTCAATAAATCGACAAAATATTTACTATCAGACAGATCTTTCACAGCACAGTACAGATCCGTTACCATTTACCTGATTAAAGCAAGAACAACAATTCATTCAAAACCGCTATTCATATGTGTACCGATTTATCAATTATTTATCATAAGAATAGGGAGGGGGATATTCTGAGATATCTACACTAAGAAAAGAAGTTAGTAGACTAGCTGAACTCTTCTCTTTGCGAGAAGTCATGATACTGGTGAGATGATCTTGCTTCCTTTTCACTATGTCACAGTGCTCGATGTGTCTTCAACATTATGATGCTTATAGCATGCCGATGTCAGGATAATTGATGTCTCCCTATGTTTCTATGACCAGATCAAGTCTTAGCCATATCATCCATTCTTTTCATCGAAAGGTGGTAAAGGGTTGCTTAGTCGAAGGTGGAATGAGAGTGAAACGGAGTACTCATAGTTTAAAATCGGATGGTAAATGAATTTCAATGGAAATAAGTCCAGAGATGATAGTCTCTAATGATGAAAGCTTTGACTTTGAGGTCAGTTTCAGTCTAATCCGTTAGAGTAGGAAGCCAAACCACTTTCAAGCTTCAAGAGAAACATCAACATATTTGAACGTATAGTTATGAAAGTGTGAAAGCAAGAAACTACTCAATGGTGTGTCATTAGTTGTCAAAGTAGGGGGAGTGAAGTCCGAAGACTATATCAGCCGAAATGAATATCGAAGGAGAAGTTGCTCCCCCTCCAACTTCGAATAAAAAAAGATGAAGTTTGAAGCAAATCCACCTATTTTCTCACTTGTTTGAGGTTTCGCGGGTAGACTTTACAGCAAGAAAGATAAAAATCCAAGTGGTTAGCAACTTCGAATACAATAGAACTAACCCAACTCGGAAAGGAGAATGAAACTATTGAGTAAGTTAAGTAGGAAAAAGAAAGATATTTTATTTCATAAGGATCAGTATCAATAGAATAGATCTAATCTAGTAGCTTACTCGGTTACTAGTTGGGGCAACTTACAACTTCACTTAAGTGATAAATGAAAAAAAAAATGTCATCAACAGGAAAGATTGACTCGAAAGCCACGTTGTGAACTAGTTGGAGTCTACATCCAGTATAAAGCCTAGATTTGAAAAGCCAGTCAAATTGAGCACAACTTAGGAAATCTTTCACTGAAGGCTCAATGTTGCAGAGCTCAGAAAGAAAAGAAAAGACTGACTGCAAGCAACGGTCTTCAAGCATAATACAGAGGCGGTGACGAATTTCGTCTGCACCTCCTTCACCTTTCAAGAGAGTATGCTTAAGGCTGGAGTAGCTTGAAAATGGTATTATGTTGTTGGGCTTCCTACCATAAGGACTCATTCTGACCATAGCCATGCGAAAATCCTCTACAGCCTCTCTTGCGAAATGAACGGCTAATACAAAATTGAAATTGAAATTGCGAATGTGTAGTTTTTCCACTCTAAAAAGCAAGAAGCAAAACTTTACGCCAACAAATACAGTGAGCTAAGTGAGAGAAGGGGTAATGTTGACCAACAATCATGAACTATGCTAGCATGATGGTTATGATTGGTCCAAACAAAATATCATTAAATAAGTCATACCATGGAGGTTTAAAGATAATTTCCTAACCTTAGAGGCAAACTCCTCATGTAGATAGGTAAACTTCACACTAACTGAATATTTCCATAAATAGGTATAAACCTGGCTAAAAAGGGGCACATGGGATAAAGTAGGCATCTGATGACTTTTGGGAGTGGGAGTCATGGTCTATTGAGTTTATAAATAGTATTCAAGCACGCTTCTTTCATAAGGAGAACTTAACACTAGGCTTGTTTCATTCTTTGTCAAGATGTCAATCTAAGTTTTATAAGAGTTAATTAATGGTTACTTGTCATCCAATAATTCATTGAGTCAAAGGGATTATACATGAGTGCAATATCAATCGGCAGTTGGGAACTTCACTTTAACCAATTTGCGCATTCATCGCCAGAATAAGCTTTACTTTGTCCTTATCTCATACCCTATTGGTTTCATGTATATGAAGAAGTATTGATTTTCTTAACAGCTTAAGCAGGAATTACTTTTTAAATCATCCACACTTCTTCCTATTCTTTCATTCCCTTAGATTCTTCATTCTTTCTAAAAATATGGGCTGGACTTCCGGATCAAAAGTATTGATTGTTTGAGAAGATAAAATGTGAGACAACTCCTATCTGAAGTAATTGATGCACATCTGAAGTTGTTGCGTTTCGAATAAGTCTTGCTCACAAGAGAGTGAAATCTTTCTCCATATGGCGAGAAAGTAATCAACAGATTCGTCTTGATGCTGCTTGACTTCAGTAAATTATGTCACGCCTACACTCCTGCGTGTACATTTAAAGCCAACTCAAAAGCTCAACCAAGGCTTTCTTCGCTTTCAGTTTTGATGATGGACAGTTTTCTTCAATGTCCCGAGCAGCTGAGCAATGATCGGATTCTCTACATCCTCAATTCTCCTAACATAACTCATCAATAGATCAGATGATCAAAGAGAGTATACGAAAGGTGGAGCTTAGCGCCACGCTCAAAGAGTTAGTTATAAAGAAGAGTTCCATATTGTATAAACGAGAAAAAAAGTCACAGCAAAATGGTTGGTATTATTATCTGTATTAAGGAACTCACATATTTGAGCGAGCTTAGCTTTTACAATCAATATTCTATTCTTTAATAAATGTCACCTATGTTGCACGGACACGGATACGAATACGGAGATACGACACGGCAAGATACGGGGACACGACAAATTTCAAAAAACTAGGATACGGATACGGCTAAGACACGGCATGAAAAAAAAATTAAATATTATCTATTAACAGAAATTTAGATAAATAAAAAAAAATGCTAAAATATTTTGATAAATAGAAATTTAGAGGGCTTAAGTAAAATTAAAATAAATTATTTGTTTATTATATTTTGTATATATATTAAACAAATAATAATAATTAAAATATAAAAAAATATATTTAAGCCCTCTAACCCCTGCCCCCTCCCGTTACAGCTTCTAACTCTCTCTAACATATATTTTAAATATAGTATTTTAAAATAATTTAAAATACAGTATTTTAAAATAAATTAAAATATAGTATTTTAAAATAATATAAGATACAGTATTTTAAAATAATTTAAAATTCTGTTTTTTAAATTAATTTAAAAAAAATTTAAACCTCTAACACCCTCTCTCCCCTCCCCCCTCCCCCCTCCCCTGTCCAGAACCTTTTTCCCCCCTCCCGAAAATCCCTCCCGAAACCCCCTCCACCCCCCCTCCCGAAAATCACTCCCGAAAATCACTCCCTAAAATCCCTCCCGATAATCCCTCCCGATAATCCCTCCCGAAAGTACCTCCCGATAATCCCTCCCGAAACCCCCTCCCTGAACCCCCCTCCCGAAACCCCCCCTCCCCGAACCCCCCTCCCCTCCACCCGATTTTCCGAAACCCCCTCCCGAAACCCTCTAACGACGCGTCGGTAGGTAAACGACGCGTCTGGAGGTAAATGATTGTTTCTGAAAAACTCGTCGGATACGTCTCCGACGCGTATCCGATACGCCACGCGGCGTATCGCATACGGATTTGTGTCCGATACGCCACATGGCGGGTCAAACACGTATCCGACGCGTGTCCGACCCGTGTCGCCGTGTCCACGTGTCTGACACGTGGACACGGCACTCCCTAGCCGTATCCGTGCAACACAGTATGTCACTATCTCCTTGGCTAGCTTTCTCCATGGGGTGGGGGTGGGCGTGGGCGCTAGCCACTCTCTATTTTATCTTTTTCAACTAGGAGCAGCTTTTGCTATATTTAGATAATAGGCTGCAACTTCACGGAAGGATCAAGCCTTACTCCCATGCTTTCCGTTGGTCAACAACAAACCAAGAATTTAAGTCTGACTAAACTGAATTGGGAGAAAAATAATAAGTCTCATTTTTCTTATTTTGGGGGGGAGCGATCAAAGAATGAAGCAAATAAAATGATTGTTCTAGAATGACTATTCCTCATGATTTTTTTTCTGTGATACGGTGGTACCATGACAATTAGGATCTCAAGATGCAGCAATACCTATGATGCAAGAAATAAAGGACTTATGTCACGATATCTTTTTCTTCCTCATTCTCATTTTGGTTTTCATATTATGGATCTTGGTTAGTGCTTTATTTAATTTCCACTATCAAACAAATCCAATCCCACAAAGAATTGTTCATGGAATTGCTATCGAGATTCTTCGGACCATCTTTCCTAGTATCATCCTAATGTTCATTGTTATACCACCATTTGCTTTGTTATACTCAATGGAGGAGGTATTCATAGATCCTGCCATTGCTTTCAAAGCTATTGGACATCAATGGTATCGGTCTTATGAGTATTCAGACTATAACAGTTCCAATGAAGAGTCACTCATCTTTGAATGTTATAAGATTCCAGAAGATGATCTAGAATTGGACCAATCACGTTTATAAGAAGTGGACAAGAGAGTGATTGTACCACCCAAAACAAATCTACATCTTACTGTCACATCTGCTGAGGTACCTCATAATTGGGTTGTACCCTCCTTAGGTGTCAAATGTGATGCTGCACCTGGTCATTCAAATCAGATCTCTATTTTGGTACAATGATAAAAAGTTTACTATGATTAGTGCAGTGAGATTTGTGGAACTCATTATGCCTTTATGCGTGCACCCGAAAACATAGGCCGACTGTCGAGCCCACTCTGGCTTAGCCACACCACACTAGTTTGTGTAGCTTCTCTTAAGAAGAAAAAGAAGCAGACACACACGGGATCCCACTCGAGAAGCAAACCGGAACTGGCTCCCGGTAGAGTAGAAGAGATGGTTAAAATAACGAACTTGAAACGTAGAGCCCAAGTAGCCGGCGAGCGAGTGATTAGTGGCCAATAGTGCCATAGTAAAGGTCATTTCTCTATGGCTGGCACTCGAAGAATCACAGGGCACTCCATAAAGAGCAAGCAATTCTTAGTGAGGAGATGCCCGCACAAGGGGCTCCATTCTCATGAGGAGGTCAAACCAAGGACCCACAGATGTCGGGGCTACCACATCCCCCTGGGCAATGCAATAGTACCATGAGAGAAAAGTTTAGATGCCTTATAGTAGCACAAACTTCTTTTAGGTCATGTGAAGAGGGCCAATCCAAGATCGTACTGTTCCTCTACAAAGACAACTGACACTCTTAACGGCTAGGCGCCACTCTCTTTCTAAGACATCCTTTCATGCTGCGGTGAACAAAAAAGAAAAAGGGTCGTCTCAGCGGAAAGAGAACGACATGCGATGGTAGAGACTACTTATCTTTTTATTTGATTGCTCCTAACCGTTTGTTACGAGTTCGAAAAGCCTTGACAAAATCGGAGGGATCCCTCAAAATAGATAAGGCCTCCCCCCTACCTTACCCCCCTTCTTGTTCAAGATAGATGGAAGGGACAAGTCAAGGCCATAACCAACCTATTTCTTTATGTACGTACACCTTTGTTTCAGGTGGGGCCACCATTCCTCCTGCTAATCAAGCAATTTCCAAACTTGTCTTTCCCACCTCATGCAATTCAATATAGAACTGAACAATTCTTGCGATTCCCTGCTCTCCTTTCTTTTCTTTTTTTTTTTTGTAATAAGAATAAGAAGAATGAAGCCATTCCTTAAGCAGGTTTTGGCTTGCCCCTTGTCTAGGTTGGACCTATGAAGCTGATAATGTATTATTATTAAACTTGTTGTTCGCTTTCTCATTTCCGAGAGGCGAAGTGATTGTCTTTCACCTATGATCGATCAATGGGCAACCTTAGTTGCCTTTTTTTTTTGTGTTGTTGAAAGCTGAGGCCTCACTTTTCGTAGTTGGGATCAGCTCACACTATGGTGAAGGAGGTGCCGTGAAGATCTAGGAGTGTGAGCAGTACGAGCTAAAAGGCTCCCATACTATTTGGAGGGCAGGGGGCATAAATGCCAAACAAACATAACCCCTATCTATCATCGTAGAAGCAGTTCCTAAGAAAGATTATGGTTCTCAAGGATCCAAATCAATTAATCTACCAAACCGGATAAAACAAAAAGAAAAGAGTAGTGTGAGGAAGAGGATCGCTCACTCGTTTAGTTGACAACGAGTGGAGTGCATAAGCCCCTTTAGAGAGAGGGGCAAGTACTACACGAGCTTGAAAGTCAAGTACAGAACGAGCCTTGTCTATAAAGCAGAGTGACATCATTTGCTTCTGACGAAGCTTCTATAACTAGATAATAGACATTCTAGTATGACAGGAAGACTACTTTATAGGTCGACCACAATACATGAGCAATAGTGAAGCCAAGTCTTATAAAGGCGAGCATCCCTTATAGCAATAACAAACGGCTTACTTATATCTCTTTTCAATACGTGACTGAATCGATCGAATTGAGTAGAGGTGCCTGAGTGGACTAGACCACGTCGAGTGGTACCTGGGTGAGAGAGTGTTACAACAACTTGGGATTGGTCAGCCAGTTCTTAATCCACCACCACGATCCTTCCATGCATCGCGGACGGGAGAGCTGCCAGATATAGCTTACTGGACACTTTCCTAGATCAGATTAAGATTAGGTACATCAATACTGGAGGAGACTTCTTTCTTACAAGGGAGAGTCGTTAGGTCATGAATGGAATGCGAAGAAGAAAGATAAGCAATTGGACCCTCCGTTCTCGCTCCATATTAGATAGATTTACCCCTCTCAGCTTCGTTGTCTTTATCTACCATTCAATCTATTGATTCTATTTCTTCTCGACTGGCCTTGGATCAATCAAACCCATGCTAATATGGGAAGGTCTTTTGTATTTCATCTCCTACCGCTACCTACTAGTGGATCGACTTAGGGAAGGAAAGAAATGCTGATTAAGCAATTCCTCCCATACCGAGAAAGCGAGCATGATTCGATAGTTCCATTTTTCGCGGATGCGGGTTGATTGGGATCCCAGTAGTCAAACCTTTTTGTTCATTCCTCACCCTCCTTACAATTCAATCTATTCTAAGGTGTCCGAAGGAAAAGAAAGGATGAATTGATCGACCAACTAAAAAAGATCCATAACCTGCCTCCATCTATCCTTAATGATAGAATTCAGGCTGTATAGTCGAACTAAGCTGCTTGATTCTAGGGTGGGTGATAAAGCAACAGTATCCATATCAAGACTACCAAAAATCTTTTCATCCCATCTCCGACAGTTTTGCAGTCTCTCTTGCCCTGTTTCAAAGCCAAAGATAAGACTCCTTCCTTTAATCTATAAAAAAAGCCCTTGAAGGAGCAAGGGTAGGGTCAGAGCAACCCAAGCCAAGATCGCAGATGAAAGATAATGAGAGTGGGCCAGCTAGTAATTATTTGTTCCTTCCCCAAGTCGTTTGGCGAACCAGGCTAGTTTGATCCCACTCACTTTTCTGTCTTGAAAGTTTTAAGTTAAGCCCAAATTTTTGAAGAATGAGGCGACCATATGCATACTGATAGTCATAATCAGAATATGGACCATATAGCTGATAGCTAGCATTGTCATAATAGATAGAGCTGAGCAGATGATAGTTGATGAAGACAACTTGGATGAAAACCCAGAGGAGGTGGATGCAGGTAGCATATCCAAGCAGTCTCCTTAACTTAATCTCTCTGCTCTTCCAGTTTCTTCTTCTCCATTCCATTTCTCTCCTTCTAAAAACAAAGTAAATTCAATTAAAGTTCTGCCTGCAATAGTCATCACTTAATATTAATGAACATTTATTCTCAACAACCCCTTAGAGCCGCCCACCATTCCCATGCTGGCTCATGCCACCCTTTCTAATACTGGACCTCCCGCTAGGTTCTTCTACCTTCGTTGTGAAGCGGTTTGGTATGGCCCCATCAATGTTCCACCCGGCCTTGGTGATTCCAGATCAGCGAGCATACAAACTAATATGTTGGATCCACTCTATTTGGTCAGAGAGACTCAATCACCAGATGTTGAATGAGTCAGTGGATTTTCCACCTCAGGAGAAAGAGATAATGCTGCAACTAGCTCAGGGCTCAAATGGAATCATCGATAGAATTCAATCCTCGAAGGGCCTCCCGTGTTTCCACATATTTGGATTTAGATGAAGATGCTACTATGGAATGTAAGAGGTGCAGGTAATGATGATTTTCTTCGTCGTTCAATCTTAACTATGACATGCCAAGGGTTATGATCAAGTTTTTTATTATCGAGAAAAGGTTGGTCGTAGATTAGGCTGATCGAAGATAAGAAGTGATCATAGAGAGGGATAGTACTATAGGGTAGTTTTCAAGAATGTTTCTTAGTTAAAACAAAAAAGTAAAAAATATTTTTTTCAATTATTTAAATACGATTCTATCATTCTCCAAAGAGGCTATCGTCCCAATATCACCACTCCTGTCGTATGACACTTTTGATAAGCATCCTATTCATTTGTCACTTTTTTCCAAGGGGCAAAAGTAGGGCTTTTTATTTGAAAAAGGACTGAGCTATGGCGAGAAAAAAAACCAAATATGAGAGTGCTAATTACGAAAAAGGCACGTCTCCGGTTCAACTATCCTTTGCTTTTTATACCCAAAAAGCACAGAGGTCCATGCCATGTGTGGATCGAGCTCTGGTCTAGTCGACCTTTCCTGTGATCGAGACTTTGGTCTATGTGTGTGGCATGTTGGCTATCATGGCTCGGTTAGGGTGGACAGTGCTATTTTTGAACATAACATAAAAAGTCAATTGCCATCATGCAGTCGGTGCGGCCTAAAGAGCATCAATCCACATTGCGTTGCTTGCCTTTCACCGGTAACTCCGTGGAAGCGTTTGGTCCTCTACGCTATCACTGATTATGACCACACTTTTAATGAGAGGTTTCGAAAGTGTTTGGCATTGTCTTGCGTATAGCTTCATCCTACTAACTAGAAATAAGGATTGACTTATCTTGATAAATATACCCATTCCTAGGAGAGTGGTCATAGATCCGAGAGAGGAATAGGCGAGCACCATTATGATTTTGAGTTGTCAATGTCATTCTAGTAGTGTTGGTACTTGTGGTTGATCACTCTTTCTCCGTTGCTTTGCCGGGAAGTTAGTATAGTTAGAGAATAGGTATTCACGTTTTCTCCTCGGTAACCGTTGGAAAGATATGTTATCGAGCCGCTTTGGGATTTTTTTTAAGTGATAAACAGATTGCAAACTAAATCTCTATGTGTCTTTGTTTAGTGAACCTTCCTTACCTTTACTTTTTTATTTGAAAGTGCAAGTGGAATGGATATTGCATTGAGTTTCAAGTTCAAGATGAAGGTGCAAGTTGAGGGTTGGGTTCGTCAGTCTTGCTTTCTCTAATGACAAAGTGAATTGACTTGCCTGAATGAGTCTCCGCTTCAGTCTTTGATCATCTCATTTGGTTTCTTTTTATATGTGTTTGCCACTTTGTGATCAAATCAAAAATGTGTGTATTAGAATTTTATTAGTGTTAAGCACAGTTCATGTATCGAGATTCTACTTGCAGATGCGGTTGCGCCATTGCCGCACCAAACCAATATTTTCAAAGCTGCGCCTATTCGTTTCTACTATCACGTTGAGAAAGAGTCCCACTTTGGTCTTTATTTATCAGGGGATTCTCGGTCATTGGCAGGATTCAATATAAAGAGTCCCAATATTTTCAAAGCTACGCCTATTCGTTTCTACAGGGGATTCTCGGTCATTGGCAGGATTCAGTATAAAGAGGCGTGACACTTTTATACCTCCTCCTTTTTCGTGATTACTTGGGCAAGCCCTTGTCTTGTAGGCATCAAATGCAAACCTGCACTTTGTGAATCATTATTATACATAACCCGAACACTACCCCATTTTCTTGTTAGCCCTCTTTGAATCCTGTGTATGAGAAAGAGGGCTTTAGCGTTCCTATTCAATTTCAGTTTTCACAATTTAACTTAATAAAAGGAATGATTCTTCCTAAACCTGAAGAGCAGTTCTTGACGTTAAGGTCAAATATCAATTCAATCTTATTAATGGAGCTCGACAAGCTCCTTCGAGCTCCATAATGGAGCTCGCTAGTTCCATGAGTTCCACGAAGAAGCTTCGTCGAGCTCTAACGAGCTCGACGTGGAGCTCCAGCGAGTTTGATGTGGAACTCCAGTGAGCTTCGTCGAGCTATAGTGAGCTCAACTTAGAGCTCCGTTGAGCTCCAGCAAGCTCAACGTGGAGTTCACTGGAGCCTGACAAGCTCCTTCGAGCTCCTTCGTGGAGCTTGACGGAGTTCCATGAACTCCACGAATGAGCTTGCTAGAGCTCCTCGAACTCCATAATGGAGCTTGTGGAGAGGGGCAAGGGGGAAGGAGAGGGGTGAGGGGAGAGGGGCGGGGAGAGAGGGGCGGGGAGAGAGGGGTGGGAGAGGTGAGGAGAGAGGGGTGAGGGGTGGGGAGAGAGGGGTGAGGGGTGGGGAGAGAGGGGTGAGGGGTGGGGAGAGAGGGGTGAGGGGTGGGGAGAGAGGGGTGAGGGGTGGGGAGAGAGGGATGAGGGGTGGGGAGAGAGGGATGAGGGCAGACGGATGAGGAGAGACAAAAGAGGTCGAGGGGCTATGTCCCCAATCATTATTAAAATTTAGTACTTACAAATTCGAGAATCTTTATTTTTAATTTATTTATAGTTTTGTAATTTTTTTTAAATATTAAAATTTAGTTTTAAATTTTTAAAATTTTATGGGGAACCACCCAAAACATAATTCCGCCAAAGGTAAAAAGTCGGTCTGGACGTGGGAGAGACCTCGGCCACCGGCCTCAGCGGAAGATCAATAAACATCACATAACGAAAAAATCAAACTAGAAATTGGTACTTACCGCTAGCAGATGAGCCGATCTATTCTCTATTTCCCCAATCATATCTCGGGGCTGGGTACAAGCGGGGACCAGTGTTATCTCTGGAACTCTGGAACTGGTATCTCTCCTAGAATCGCGTTTCATTAAAGAATGATAGAATTCCGCCACTTCTGGCACTCTCCGGACTTTCGACGGTCCTGACCAATTCCCCTTTCTCATCGGCAGAAGTGAAGGAGGTGGAGGAGGTGGAGGAGGTGGAGGAGGTGGAGGAGGTGGAGGAGGTGGAGGAGATGGAGGAAGAGCCGGAATTGTTGCTGGAGTCTGAGCTCCAGAAACACAGTAGTTTGATGTCCATGCTCGCTTCGGTGGCGGTCTCGGTACTCGTGGAGAACGAGATCTGACCGTTCGATCCTCCAGGGGCCGAGTCGGGTTCTCAGTAATTTTCATCTCCTTTTCGTTCTTCAAAATTGAACTACCATCCAAATCCATACATTTGGCAACCTTTTTGTTCAGATGTTTAATTGGGTTCGATTTTGAAGAAGCCTCCATTGGCCCATGAAACAAGTGCGCCGAGCAGAAGCAGTCTACACTTTGCCGATCCGACACAGCTTTTCTCAGCTCCAACATTTCACTCTCCATCTCTTTCACTTTTCTGTAACTCTCTATTTTTTCATTCTCAAATAAAATCTTCATCTCCTGCATCTTCTCAGTAAGCTTCTCGTTTTCTCTCTCCAGGCACACCTTAATCTTCCTCGACTTCTCTATCTCATCGTCTTTCTTTAATATCTTTGCTTCGAGCATTGGGATTATTGCTGCATTCTCTTTCAGCAGCTTCAGTTCCACAAGCTCGGTCCTTAGACGGGACTCTTTCTCTCGGAGCTCTTCCACTAGCCGGAGAAGTTCAGCTGAGTCTGAAACCCGCGGCTGCACCTGAGCCGAAGTGCGGGGGAAGTGCACTCCGAAAGAACGTGGGAATACGGCTCTGCAGGACTTCATCTTTTCTTTCTCTGTAGGAGGGAGCAGCGGGTTTGGCTGTGTCTCTCCTTTTTGCTTTGCTGGAAACTTGTGAAACCCCATTACTGTCCTTACCTTGCCAGCCACCATTGTCGTTGATTTTTGTCGGTTTAAAGTTATTCTATGTAGCTGAAGAAGAAGATGAAATCATAGGACAATAGGTTAGCAGGAAATTAACAAAGAGTTGTTGTTATTGCTTTGGAGGGGGAGTGGTTGGAAGAGATGGTTTAGGAGAGAAGACAAGAGTTGGGACAGCTTGAGAATGAAGCGAGGATTCGTGGGATGGGAGTTGAGTTTTTCTTTTTGCTGCGCGAAGATAATATGCACGAATACCCAGGAACGGTCGCATGGTTTCGTCCCGTTTGAAATTGCAGATATAATAAATGACTGGAGTACATAATAAAAAAAAATTAGAAAATTATGAGAAGTTCCAACGGGAGGCCCAGGGCGGTCAACTTGATTGTTTAAAGTGTTAAACGGGCCTGGCATCCCAGAACCTATCCTGGAGCCTATCCCGGTCAGCCTGGCCCGGCACGGCACGGTTTAGAACTGTGCTGTGACTGGCCCTTGGCACGGTTCATGCTGTGCCGAATCAGCATGATCCGTGCTTCTTGCCTGGCTAAGCACGACCTATGTGACTGACCGACGACATGGTATACTAGCCCTTTGATCTAGGTTAGATTTTTTTTTTAAAAAATTCAACTGAAAAACTTAGGGGCATGACAGCCCAACCCGACATGAATTGGATATGAGCTGGGTCGTGCCTAGCTGGTGGTTCTCAAACCGTGTCATGACTAGAATTGCATAGTTATTGTATAAGGCAAGAAATAGTGACTTAATTATACTACTAAAAAATGGGTCAGTATAGCTCGACCTAGTCTGTATGATACCTCTATTTAATAGTTGAGGTGTCAAATGGGTCAACTTGACTCCTTTTTGGTGGCCAAATTGGGTCAAAAATGACAAAATGTTGTGTCTAACACAATATAACTTGATAAGTATCGGCTTGGCACAGCTTGTCAGCCTGGTTCGTACTAAGTTCGGGTTATGTCATGCCTGGACTTGTGTAGCAGGGTCATGTCATTTCGACTCGTTCAGGATCGGGTAATCCTAAACTCCAAATATATTTAAAATTTAAATTTTAATACTAAATTAATTATTTAATTACTTAAATTAATACAACATAAAAAAAATAATCTTATAATCACAAGTCATTATAACTGTAATTAAAAACACATACAAATTATAAAATAACAAAGTAATATTAAATTATTAAAAAATAAAAATTAATATATCAAATATAAACTCATAAATAAAAAAATAATAATCTCCTAAGTGTTTGAATAAATAAATATTAAAATAATAATAAAAGTAATAAGCTCAAATTACAAAAATAAATATATACACACACAATCCAAAGATAGTCAATCTTGTCAGCATATGATGGTATCATTAGCGGTAGGTCCTGGGAAGTACAGTAGGCTCAATCTCAGTCATTAATCATCATCAAAGTCTCATGAATCAGCATCAGCAACAAACTCATTCGCTCTTGCTATAGTTGCAGCACGATCATGTATGTCCAAGTTTGAATCCTCTCAATCTTTCATGCATTCTAATGTCTCAATAATATATGATCATAATGTTGATCTCCTATCCGAAATAATATTCACTATAACAGAAAAAATAGACTCTGATGATACGTTTGACACCATAAGAGTTAGTAGATCTTATGTCATCTTAGATAGTACGAGAAAGATAGACTCATATGATTTTCACCACTATAATATATCAAAATTCCTAGTATTAAAATATGATTGGATTGAGTAATAATCAGTATCTAAGTATACAGATAACTCGCTCCTATTTGACTAGTTTATCTCATTGTTTCTCACTCGCTAACTAAATAGAGAAGTCAGCATCTCCAAATATAGTATCCATGTCCGTACTGGGAACCTGACTACAACTACCATCATACCTAGTATCATAAGATATAAAGAGTTTAGTCAAGTTATTGTGAAAGAAACTTTCAAATTGGTGTTCCTAATTCATTCACGATGATATGTATGGCAAAATATTCTCTACCTTTCCACCTTAACCCTTGAGTTCATGTATACAACTAGACAATAATGATATGAAATAGTGGATCAGTACTTTATGTACTTGATTTCTATCTCAACAACCATATCACTAAATGTTGGATCTTTTTTAAACTTTTTAAAGATGCTACTAATATTACATATGTACCTGAGTGCAATACAAGTGTTGAGAGTATAAATTGACGAACACAAGTTTATCATATCATAAAAAATCATTAAAAATTTCATTTAGCTCAATTAGTCATCAATAATAAGTTCATCACTCTTACTATTATTATAGTCAGATGACATGTGTTCATATCCAACATTTGACTCCAATATCAAATATATGTAATTCTAACAGTATCTTACATCTGATTAAAATTTTTTCTTTAGACCTGCAAATAAATAGAGACTAGCAAACTCCTATTATCTGCGAGACGTATGCAGAAATTTTAGTGAGTTAAGTATAATTTCTAAAGTGGGGGAAACAAATTACACAACAAGAAAAATCCCAAATAGCTAGAAAAAATTTTCTAGCTAAATGAGTTTTTTCCATCGCTAAAGTGGATATAATAATGGATTATTGATGGAACCTTTCCCAAACTAAAGTGCTTGTCGCTAAAAATTAATGAAGAAAATATTCATTAACTAAATTAGCAAGGGAAAAATTCCTAGTTATTTTAATTCCAAAATTATTTTCACAGTTTTAATTTTTTACATAAAATTTAATTACATATTTTTAAATTTTTATATTAAATTTAATAAAAACATAAATTATAAACTATTATTTATAATTAACAAAAAATAAAATTATTAATAAAATATTTTGATACAATATTTTACATAGTTAAAACAAAAACATAACAAAACTTGATTGTATTTTATTTTTCATCTATGTATCCAATGACAGTGCATAATGCATAATCTGTCCATGAAATAGATATTGATTTCTCTCCTCCAGCTCCTCAAGATCTGCATACTGCTCTAGCACTCGAGCATGTCCCTCCATGGTCATCTGCATTGCTTCCTTTAGTTCTAATCTGCATTTCCTCTCCACCTCCAACTCGTCTTCCTTTTATCTATCAATGTCCATTTTGTATCTAGCTGCTCTTCCAACAATACTTTTTTTACTTTGCGATCAATTACATGTATGTATACTTGTGCATGTATGTATGTGTCTGTGTGGGTGTGTGTGTAAACACACACACACATGTACTTTCATGCAAATACACACACCATCAAAGACAACATAAGGAAATAATCTAGGGCTTAACAAACACACATATAGTTCTCTTAGGCATGGTCAACATCTTCTAGTTCTTTATCCACTAGTACTCCACGCAGATAGAGAATATTGTTACACCTACACATTGAGCATAGCATACTATATTTACAAACCAATAAAGAACACAATATTATGCCACTGATAAATAGATAGACTAGCGCATGTAACACCAATTTTCATTTGCTAGAAGTTTCACACAACGAGATAATCATGAGTTTATTTTTAAATTACCAAAATAAGATTTCTCCAAGATTTTCAGTGAACTACCCATCAACTTAGTTTTCTGTGTTGCCAGCTTCACGTATCAGTCCATGATTAATTATAAGAAATTTAGAAAGTACCAAACAAAAGGGAAATAAAAGTTGAAATAACAACAGACTGAGTGGTATTGAATTTTTGCACACATGTAGGTTCATATAGGGAATCAACCAAAGCAAGGAAACCTAAAAGAAATCAAAGAAAAAAAATAAGAAAAAAAATGCAATGCACGTGAAAAGAAAAAATAAGGTAGCTTACCTTGTATTTCATTTTCTACTTGAGTTTTTCAATGACTTCTTCTCAGTCAAGTTGTTAAAAAAATGCTTGGGATTAATATGGATGGTCTGCAACATTCAGCAATAAAAATGAATGAACGGTGTTGTCATGCACGTATGCATCAGATATTTTTTTGCATTTACTTAAAAATGCATAGGCATGTATATATGTAATATATATGCATACAGCATGAATATAGTATAACTATATGTGTCCAAACACACACACACACACACACACACACGCACGCATACTATTTTCTTATCTTCTCATATTTCATTATATTGTTCATATATCACACCTTTCTGGTTCAACTGAACCATTAATGCATGGAAATGGTCATTATCAAAAATCATTATTTTTTTTTCTAATCTACATATCTCACGTGAACTAAAATTTATTATTAAGTTGTTTGCTTGAAAAAATTGTAAGAAAACTTTTTTTAGGAAAAATAAATGATCATTTGAAAGAATATTTGATGGTTGTGAGCATGAATAGTTAATCTTGCTTCGATGTACGAAAAATTAAAAGCTAATATTAATATCATTCATGAAAGTATAAAATCTATGAATATCTCATGTACACAAACAAATTATATCTAACAAGAAAACTTGATTACTACTTCATACAAATTTTATTTTAACCTCTCATTATCATCATCAATGAAATCTTATCTCATTACTATTATGAACAAACGTTACTCCAACCATATGAACATGAGTTTAATCAACAAGAATGCCAAATATACTTCATCATATAGCTTGTCAAATCACCTATCATGATGTTCGAGTAGATGTCTTACCTGCACTCCGCTGTCATTATAATATCTCATCCAACTTCTCAGCACAACTTCATAGTTTCAATGTATATAGTTTGTCATTGATGTAATCTGGTTTGCCTTGATAAAAAGGGTCTACACCCTATCCAAGCAACCAAATCAAATTTAAAACAAAAAAAAACAAAAAAAAAACAAAAAAAAACAAAAAAAAACAAAAAAAAACAAAAAAAAACAAAAAAAAAAAAAAAAACAAAAACTTTCACAGCTCAATCTATGCCAAGCATATTATGAGCTCATAGAGAAATCAAAATCTCGCTTTTTGCTTGTATTTGATGTCATAGAGCATCTTATCCAGCTCATAAAATTCAGATTCAGCAACATCCACCCCTATGGATCACATATGGCATTGATGTAGTTGGAATCGAGGCCTATGCCTTGTGAGCAATGATTTCAATCAGTGAAAGTGTGATGGTTTCGATAACATACAGTGAGCATGTGAAGATTTGCATAATACACAATGCGTGAATAATCGTGATAGCTAGTGCACAGTGGATGCACTCCTTCTAGGGATTTACAGCTCTTTTCGATACCCCCCCTAGAGTTTAGCTTTTCTTGGATCGCTTTTAATACCATGTAAAACATTAAATCACACAACATAAAACAAATATAATACACTTGATGAATAACCTCATACAAACAATGTCCTTATATAACATGTTATTTTTATTAGGGCAACTCATAGGATGAATAACCTCTATATCACTCTCAAAGTGTACCTGTGTGTGCAAGGCATGCCTCAATGTGTAAAACATGCTAATTTCTTCCTTCAAAAAGCTATCAATAAAATAACATATCAATTGATAAAGTAGAGAACATGGCACTTAGGAAAACATAAGCAATATCACAAACATCATGCTCATCAATAAGATAGTTATATATAGTATATATGTACATATAATACTGTAGTGTATATGTACATATATTGAGTATATATGTACATATATACTGTAGTAAAATACATATACACTTATGTATATGTGGATGTCTTATAGATATAGAGCAATAGGTATATATATAGATATAGAACAACATGTAAAGTATTATCCCATTTATACTTCACAAAGAAGACACAAAATATCACGATCAACATTAATAAGAAATGCAAATATTATTTAAATTTTTGAAAACATATCTAAAAACTCATAGAGGAAAACCTGGAAGACAAGCCATGAGCCAGGCTTGGTGCATCAAAGTTCCCACCCTGCCTCCTTTCAACCAGAACTCTCTTCCGATCCCAAGGCCAAGGGGTTGTTCTGCCCCGGCACTCCCCATAACACCATGGTCCCATGCAACTTTTCTAGAATGTTTCTTCTCCTCTCCATGTGCAAGCAACAATAATTTTGATCGCTTAGCTTCATTGTGTTAGTCCATCAACCCTATAGTTTCTGTTGCCATATGATTCTTTTCTTGGTCAAAGCAAGCACCATCACTTCGTTGTATGCGACAACGTAAATGCAGAATAGTTCATTGTCGTACACATCCATGGCTGGAAACAATTCAATATGTACTTCATAAAAATAATATGCACTCCATAAAATAATACATATTCATAGATATATAAAAATAGTAATTATATACATGAACAAACATGAATATGAGTTAATAGTCATACAACTTCAACAAATATCTAAAAGATGGCCAGCAATAATGTTTAGAGAGAGAGAGAGAGAGTACGAAAATAAAATATTTTAGAAATAATGCAGATAATAATAGCTCAGCCTTCTTTTGATCCAATAGATATCGGTAAAGATGGAACCTATCCATAGGAAGGATCATGCCAATGTCTGAAGGCTTTGAATCAGAATTTATTCATGTGTCTCACATCAGATATCCTACAAAGATTCATGGTTAGGTTAATCAGCAAAGAAAAGAACAAAACTAGAATAAAGAAAAATAATACCACCAAAAAAGTCTCATCCTGTTTAGCTACATATTGCTAAAAATAAAAAATAGTTCAGAAATAATTCTGATACAAATTCATCCTTATAATTAGTTAGTACATTTGTGCTAGCCTCTCATATGTGGTTTCACAGCTGGATCTCAGAATGCCATTTGTCGCGTTAAGGCCGCTAATTGTGACTTCATATAGGACATCTACCGTTGCATTACATTCTTAATTTCTTTTATCTCATCATTCATTTTTTTCATCTCTTCATTCATCTCTTTAATTTTTTTCATTTCTTCCTTCAAATGAGTAATCTACTCATCATTCTCTTCTTTCATTTTTTTGTATTTCTTCCTTCAAATGAGAAATATGCTTATCATTCTCTTTTATTTTGGTCTCCATAACTTCAAAATGTTCATTTGTTTTCATTACTTATTCTTCGGTTGCCTCTCCCACCATTGCTGTGACAGATGAAATAGAAGCATGATTGATACAATAAAATGTCACTCCCTTCAAGCTAATGTCGTACACTTGCTACTTCTTATGACCTCCCATGATCTCTAGATAGATAGGATCATAGTCAATTGGTTGAAAATTCATAGAACCCTCAACTTGTTGAGAAGTAGCTCTCACATGTTCCTCCATGAGTTTCTATGAAAAAATAGGACAAAAAATACTTTTTCTAGATATATATAAAATAAATTTAATATTTTGCATTCGTAATAACTTTCAAAATTTACGGTAGTTTTATAAAATTTTATTAATATAACAGATTCTTATAGCAATTATCTGAGCCTTGTTGTCAATAAACTGACCATCCACTTTCATCACATACATATTTCTGAAAATCTCATAAAAATTGGGATCTCGACCTAATTCTATAGCCTAGAGTATGTATTTATAAAGTCAAAAACTAAATATATAAATATATAATTGTTTTATTTGGACTATTAGGATAACTACTAAATATATAAATGTTTTAAACTTTAAAATTGTACCAAATATCTAGTGTGCTCAATGCTCGACTTTGACCCTCCTGTGTGGCGAGACATTCCTATACCTATCCTAGCTACCTCAGTCCGTTGATTTTTGCTGGCAATCTTTGATTTTTTTTCACATCTGACTCCTCCCAATGCTTAAGCCACTCAGACCAGTCATCCTCGAATATAAAATCAAACCTATCTTATGATTCTTCAATTTATGGACAAAATTTGAATGTCATTCAGTAGCTTTGCTCTCCCACAATGGCTTCATCTTTCCATCAAATTTGGGCACTCATGTGCACTAATTCTATATATAGAAAAATCACAAAAGATTTATGTTAATAACAATGACATAATAATTTACTACTTGAATAATAACCAACATATTAGTCAACTAATTAGATAAATAATTTTCAATGCTTTTATTTTATTATTTTTACCTGAAAGTTATTAAAATTAGACTCTCTTGTTGATTCTAAAACTTTATTCCCCAAGAATGCTTTAGAATCAACTATCTTCTTGAAAGACTTTGTAATTATAGTCGAATACTTGTGAGATTGAATAAAACTGTACAAATAAATAAATAACATTAAAATCAAGCAAATCAATACTATATATAAAAAAAGCACTAAGGGAATCATCATAATTTTGTATTCAAGTAATATTTATATATTTTTTATACCTCTCATCCACAATCTCAATTACTAACTTAGCACTGATTGTAGAGGAAGACATAGTATTTGATGATATCGATGGTGTTGTAAATGGGGGAACTGTCGGTGTAAAATATTGTGTAGAAATTAATGATGGATCAAAAGTGTGTGTAGAAAGGACAATGAGTGTGGTGGGCATTTATCTAATAACGGTGTCAATGATGGTGATGGTGATAAAGATGGAGATGGAGATGGTGATTATGATGTTGAAGTCTGGATATGATAAGTATGAGATGGTACTAAATTTGCAATAATATGTAAAATACAAGATGAATTTCATCCATTTCTACATTCACATTCACCTTCTCCACACTCACGTCCTTTAGGCACCAACTGTTGTACAAAAAATAAAAACATAGAACAAATAATAGAGATATGATGAACAACCACGTATTTTAAAATAATACACACCAATAGATTTCAACATAAAATAAAAAGTCTTTGATAGTATAATATTATAAAATAATCATAATAGTTTAATTATCAGCATCAATATCACCCTCCAATGGATCTTCTGACATTTTATCTAATTCTGATGGAAGTCCCAACTCATCTTCATATAGAAATTGATCATCTTCAATTTTTATTAGGCCACTATTAGACTAACATAATTTTTTTGGATCTTCATTTACATGCACAGGCGCAATGTTATTTATGTCATCTTTTTGGAATACCGGTGCAATAGCTAATTTTGCACTTCTTTCTTGAGATATTGGTACTTTAAAAATTGATCGAGCATTGATTTTGCAAATCACCCACTAGTCACTCTTATCACGAGATAAACTCGGATATGTATAATAATATACTTGAGTGAGTTGAACTGCCATTATAAATGGTTCATATCGATTATATATGTGTTTATGGTTAACATCCACTAGCTTATAATCCAAATGAATATTTATACCCACATTTTGTGTTAGATCAAACCACTCACTCTTTAAAAATAAATCCTGTTATTTTTAAGCTCAGGATATTCCAACTCAATAACTTATATGAGTTGACCAAAATAATCAATCATGCCCAATTATGTGAAATTTATATCTATTGACAAAATACCCAGGATAGGTTGTCACATATCTAAATGAGCATTTACTTAGTTTCAGAATGAAAATATTAGAATCTCCATTTGAAGGATCATTTTCCTATTGCATAAATTAAACAAATGTTATTAACAACTAAAAGATACTAATAAATTAAATTAATTCAAAAATTAAAACTTAATAATTCTCACATAGTTTTTAAACCAATTCAAAAATTTTGTTTCTAGCATATAATCGACCTCATGGCTGAAAATTATTGGTTACCTATTTTTTAACTGCTCAACATATATACTACACAAATATAAATAGAGGAAAAAAATGTATATCAATTTTTAATTATTCCTATTAAGGATAAAATTAAACTATGATTAAACCTATAAATATTTTGGGTATATATACTCAATATATGGTACAACCTTTTCACAATTAAGTAAAACATATTTCCGGGTTGCTTTGTACTCTTCATTTGTCATACATATTTTTTTTGCTCTTCCAAATGCTTTTCCAGGGTACTTGAAGATAGATAACTTGTCCCCAAAATTATCTTCTGCCAGCACATGACCTACATCATTTCGAGACACATTTCTATTCTTTGTATTGACATGATCCTAAAAATAATAAGAAGAAAAAGATGATGCTTCTTCTACTAAATACGCATTGTAAATTAAACTTTCAACTTTGCCTTGTTTCTAACATTCAATTTCAACTTACAAAGATACCTACAACCATAATGTTAGGTTTCAATTATATTAAATTATAATATTAATTTATGTTTGAAATAATAAAACAGAGCTACTTATATGTATTTCCCTCTCAAAATGATACATCCACGTGTATTGTTTTCCCTACTATTCTTGCTTCATATGCCAAATAAACTGGTAAATACTCCATTTAGTCAAAAAAGCTCGGTGGGAATATTCATTCAAGCTTAAAACTATGTTCTGTAAGGAACTTCCAAACACTTAGAGAAAGTAATTCGTAGAATGTATTTGGTATTAATTTCTACATAAATATATGACAATCATGACTTTTCATTTCAAATAACTTATGATTTTTCATATCCACGCATCTACCCATATTTGATACATATCCATCAGGGAATTTCAAAATTTTAACCCATTCACACAATATCTATCATGTCTTCTTATCAAGTGTGTAACAAACTTTAAGGAATTTTTCTATTGCCTCATTTAGTTTCAATTCAGGATGCTGACAGTTCTCTTTTAGCTCTTATCTTGATTTTAAAGTATCTTTTGTTTTTCCATCTACATTAAGGATCATGTTGAAAACATTGTCAAACACATTTTTTTAATATGCATTAGATCCAAGTTATGACGAACTAAATTGGACTTTCAATAGGGCAAGTCCCAAAAAAATATTATGTTTCCTCCATCCAAATATTTTGCATATTAGTCCATTAGTTCCAATAGCATCTTTTTCAGTTACTTTCTTCAGACCCAAACTCTGAATCTCTGTCAAAATATCATCTCCTGAATGAATAGCTGATGCAACTGTCATCACTATTTTATTTTTTTGAAATGCATTTCTATTTCTGCGGAATGGATGATTCATTGGTAGAAACTTATGATGATTATCAAACCATGACTGTTTACCACTGAATTTGAGGAAAAATATATCATACTTTTTCATGCAATATGGGCATGCGAATTATCCTGTATACTCCAGCCAGATAATATTGAATATGCATGAATATCACTTATTGTCCACATAACGGCTTCCCACATAATAAAATTCTACTTCTTTGAGATGTCATATGTATTCATGCTAACATCTCACAAATGATTTAACTCTGCTATAAGAGGCTGTAAGAAAACATCCAGTATGCCTTTCAAATTTTTTGGCCATGGAACCAATATTGACAAAATATATGTTACTCCTTCATACATAACAACGGAGGCAAATTATAAGGTGTCACTATCACTTGCCATGTTGAATACTATTGTCCATATTGGCTAAATGCCTGAAATCTATTAGTGTAGAGACCCAATCTCATATTTTAACTTTTAGCTACAAAATCTTAATGTATATGATTAAAATGCTTCTAATCAAGTGAATCTGATGGATGACGCATCACCTCTTCTTCAACCTCATGCTCTGAATGCCACCTCATATCATGTGCTGTAGCATTTGATGCATATAATCTCTATAATCAAGGAATTAAAAGAAATTAATACATCTTCTTAAATGTAACTTTTATCTTTTATCACATATCTACAACACGAGGTGTCTTCTAACCAAGGATGATCACAAAACTTATCGCTAATAAAATTACTACACCCCAATATAACATACATCCATTGAAATAATAATCATTTTTTTCCACTGGTAGACTCATAACTCGTAGTAACTTCTTAGTATTGTAAAAGTTATTAGTGACCAAATTATTATCTGGAACAATCTTTTTCATCAGTTCTGTCAATTGATCAAATAATTTCTTAGACATATGATTTGGTGGTTCATCCATGTAATCCATATCGAAGTCAGCACCAGCAGCTTCCATGACCATTCTATGGTATATGTTGATGCTTCTTTACCACATGAAAATAATTTAGTACCCTCATTTCGGTCAATGTTTAGAGCCATTGTACTTCCCCATGATAAATCCAAACAAAATAATTTAGTATAAAGCAATATTTAGCCAAATGGAATCTTATAGTGTTTACATCAAGAAAAGAGATATTCTGACACTTGCAGTTATTACATGGATACTTAATTTTTTATTCATCCATCTATCTCGATTGACTACACGCAAAGTTGATGAAAGTTTCAACCCACTCAAAAAATTTTGATTCAAAATTCCATTCATAAACCTTTTGTACATCCATTGACAACCTGAACTCATTTTGCCCTGTGTTATTTGCAAAGAATAATGCTCAATCATTATTTTGAATGAAACATATAATTATTCAAAATATACTAATAATTAAATAAAATTACTTACAGATGAATATTTAAAGATTAACTACTATAAATATCAAAACAATGCATTTGCAGAATCTGCATTAATAGATAAACCATTTTTAGATTGGTAAAGATTAATAGATATCACGCTATTACTAGATGAAGGGATCAAAATATGTGAATGGACAAGAAAGAAAAGTAAAAAAAATAAATTGAAAGTTTGAAGGAGTAAGCTTCTCACTTCTCAATGAAGATCAAATAGCACAATTTATACTATGATTCAACTCAATCTTTGAATTTTAAAATAAAAAAGAAAGAATAAATTAATAGAATGGAGATCCAATTCCAAGAACTCTTGGCAAATGAATTAATGATGAATTCAAACATAAACAAAAACATATTTTGAATTGAAAACACCTCATACAAAGTATTCAACTAGAAAACATAGATGTGAAGCAGGCTACAATTATAGATTCCTAGCCTTACAAATTTAAATAGATTATTAGAGATATAAAGAATTACAGATATTAACATTAACATTATTTGTGGAAAACTACAATCAAAAGATAATATGGTAAAGAAAACTTACATTCACCTCAATTAATACGTAACCAATACGAATGATTAGAACTTATTAATTTAGCAAAAATTATAAATATAACCATCACTTATATACTGGTGATTAATGATTTTAGTACTTGTAATGATTTATTATGAACATCCAGATTAATACTGTGTGCATGAGGAGAATCTTTGATCATTTATATAATTGTGGTAATAACTTAACTTTACACGATATCATACATACACAAATATCTACTATATAATTTAAATGGAAAATGCAATATAAAGTAATAGTTAAGGTAGAAGAAGAATTTTGAAATAATAAATAGTAAAATCAAAACACACCCTTAGTAGTTGCAATGGTCTTATGGACAATCGCAATAAAAATGTTTACTGTTATTTAATTTTAATTGGAGATTATAAACTAAAAATGATAAAATAATATTGTTGTTGTATTCCAATCCTTTATAATAATATTTAAATAAGCATATGATAATATTTTAACAACTATCATTTATTAGTAATAAGATTTGATAAAACTCAAAATTCAATTAGAATAACAAAAACAATGTTTTGATGCATTCTAAAGATATACGAATGTATTCCATATATATTGAAGTAATTTTATTTATTACATTTTTTTTAAAATGTAACAAATTTATTAATATGAATAAATGGTTTAAATTAAAATTCAATGAAGTTCAATGATGCTTGATATGTTTGTTAATATTCATGTCTCAGTTTTTTTTTCAATGAATTGAAATGAGCTTAGATATTAATTGATATTTTTTAACATTATTCCACATGTGTTCAATAAAATATATATATCTACACACAAAAAACAATATATATATATATAATAAACATCAATTAAATGTGTGTATATATATATATACATATTTATACATCAAAAACCAAAGGCTCGATACACTAATTCTTGAGATAGATGTGAGCCTCCTTGGAAGTTGCAAGTTCAATCTTTACAAGCTACTAAAAAATTGTCAAGATAAGAAATCATGCCTCATATAGTTATATTTAATTATATAGAGTTTTATATAGTTATAAAAATATATATAAATAGTTATACATATATAATTAAACATAATGTTGTATGTTGTTATACATGCAATTATAAATATAGTTACATGTAATTATACATATAGTTACGCAAATAGTTATACTTATATTTATACATGTAGGTATATATATTTTTTTCATATAATTTTATGTATTTATACATATAGTTATGTAATGGTATAGATATAGTAAAATACATTTTTATATACTAATATATAAAAATGTATATTAAATGTATGTTGTTAATTATACATTTAAATATAGTTATGTATAATGTTTTTATAGATATACATATAGTCAAAGACAATTATTTATAGTTATATGTTCTTATACCTATAGTATATATAGTTAAATATAAAGTTATATATAGTTAAACATATAGTTATATATAGACATATTCATACAAGTTATAAGTAGATATACATAAATGTATACAAAGCTATAAACAAATATATATATTTAATTATATGAATACATATATGTATACATAGTTACAAATATAGTTATATTTAATTATATAGATTGTTGCATAGTTATACAAATAATTATATATAGTTATTCACATATAGCTATAAATATGTATGTAGTTAAAGATATAGTTATATATACCATTTTTATAGTTATACATATGGTAAAATACAATTATATATAGTTATATATTATTATACATATAGTATATTTTGTTAAAAATATAGTTATAAAGAATTTTATATATAGTTATAAATTATTATATAGTTAAAAAAATAGTTATGTATAGTTATAAATATAGTTATAAATATAGTTATAAATATAGTTTACATAATTATAAATATAGTTATAAATACTTTCATATATAATGGCACATGATTACATAATTATACACGTGTTTAGATATAATAGTTGTGTTTAAAATATTTTTATAAATGTTACATATATATAATTATATATATGTAACACTTTTATAAATATTATATAGTATATATATCACATTTATATAAACATTATAAATAATATATTTATATAAAAATTAATATGTTATATAAATGTTTACAAAAATGTATAAATATTTTATATGTTATATAATTGTTATATAAAAAATTATATAAATAGATAGTTTTATGTAAATATTGTATAGATATTTATAAACATTAATACATATGTAAATATATTCATATATAAAATTATATGTTTATATAAACATATCAGTGTTTATATATAATGTAATATGTTTATATATATTAAAGTATAAACATTTATATATAATATCATACGATTATATAAATGTATAAAAGTTTATATATAATGTTATTTGTTTATAATATTTTTGGAGATAACATAAATAGAACCCATAAACATTATTAAGTTTGTCTTTTTTTAAGTTCAAAGCAGAAAACACTAAGCATAATTTTTTTTCTTAAGCTACAAAAGCAAAAAACAATATGAAAATATTTAGTATTTGAAATCCATAAAACCCTAAAAAATTAAACAGTAAAAGAATAAAGTTTACACTAACCAGTTATTATTTCATTAATGGTGTAGAGTCAAAATCATATAAGTGATATAAAAATAGAAGAAAAAAGAAGAAAAATTAGGGAAAAATTTTTAAAAAATCAAACTCAAATATAATTTGTAAAAACCAAACTCTGCCAGTAGTAATCAAATTTAGAGACACAAAGATATGTATATAGCATTCCAAAGGAGAAGAACAATGATAATATTACCTCGTAACAAGAAAAGGTAGATTTTGTAGGTTGCTCCTGTCCGTAGTCCCATTTCGCTTCTCCTCTCTTCATCATTGAAAGATAGAAAAAATTTTAAGTGCTTAATGCCATAGCAATTTTTTTTCACAGAAACTATAAATAAAAAATTAGATGTAAATATATGGAAAAAAAAGAAACAAAAATATAAAAGTAAACTAAAATTATAAAAAAATAAATAATTTAAATAAAAAAATGAAATATATTTTTATTTAACCATAAATGATATTATTTCATAAAAAAATAAAATAATATTATATAATAATAAAGTATTTCATATATATATATATATAATGGTTAAAATTTTTAAGTATTCAATTTATTTTTTATTAATATAATATGAAATAATTATAAAGTCATAAAATTTGAATATTTAAAGTGTTCATTTAATAACCACACTGAGATATTTATTTTTTAAATCATCAAATTTTTTTGATATAACTAAAATATCTATGTAATAATCTTTAAATATCAATATATTTTCTTTTAGATTTTATGAAAATTTTGAATTCTTTTTTATAATTCAAAATTTATAAATCTTTTAGTCATTATTTTTTTAAAAGATTTATATAATCATAAAAATATTTTTTTTACTTTAAATAATATAGATATTTACTTGTTTATTCATTAATTCTTATATTTATATAATTTTTTTATTTAATCAAATAATTGTTTATTTTAACTTTATATTATTAGTAATTTTAATTTATGTTTATTTATTAATTAAAATATTTTAAAAATTATTAAAATTATATAATAAATTATATAATAAATTATATAATGTTTTTTAATACAAATATTAACATATCATAATTAAAAAGTAGAGAAAAATAATTTATATAATTTTTTAAATAATTTATAATCAAAAAAATAGTTATTTTAGTCTTATTTAATACAAAATTTTATTCGTATTTATATATTTATGAATTTTTTTTATAATTTCATATTTTTATAATTATATGAGGAGATTTGGTCTTTCAATGATCACTCATCTATAAACCATGACATAGGTTTAATATATAAAATTACATAAAATAATAAAATAAATAATGCTTAAAAAAATGAAATCATTAAAGATTAGCGATGGAAATTATTACTAGCCCAAATAGCTAGGGAAAAATCCCTAGCTAAATGCATATATTTTGAGAAAATAAATATTTAAGGAATATTCACTTCAAATTATATATAAAATCGTAAAAAAATAAATACAAATAATTATTTAGTGATGGATTTTGTCTCGTTCAAATTAGTTAGAGATATTCTATCACTAAATACGTTGCTAAAATTTAGGCTTTTCTTTACTCGAATATCTACAATAATATTAGCGACAAAAATTTTTCAATTGAATATTCCGTCTCTAATCCATCACTAATAGATCACAAAACATTAATTTAAATTAAAATCAAAAATCCAGTGTTATTTCATAGATAATCATTAGCTAATTAGCTAGGTATTTTATACCTAGCTAAATTTTCCAAGCTAAATAGATATTTTCTTGTAGTGTTACATCCATGCTAGTACTATGAGGTTAATAATGTGACACTTGGATCTAACATGGAAAATCTATATTAATGGAAAATCTCTATTAGTCCTAACAAATAACATTTTTTTTCTTCTTTTTATTCATCAACTACATTATTATTATTATTATTATTATTATTATTATTATTATTATTCTTGTATTTATTATTTTTCTTCTTTTTTCACTTCTACTTTTTATTCTTTTTTTTCTTCTTCCTCTTTTTCTTCTTCCTCTTTTTCTTCTTGTTCTATTTCATCATCATCATCATCATCATCTTCTACTTATTCTTCTTCTTATTGTTTTTCCTTTTTTTTGTTCTTCTTGTTCTTATTCTTCTTGTTCTTATTCTTATTCTTATTCTTCTTCTTCTTTTTCTTCTTCTTGTTATTCTTACTATTTATATTATTTTTCTTCTTCTTCTTCTTCCACTTCTTCCTCTTCTTCTTATTCTTATTATTCTTTCTCTTTTTCTTCTTATCCTCTTCCTTATTCTACCTTTTCTTCTTTTTTTATTCTTTTTATTCATCATCATCATCATGTTCATCATCTTCTTTTAATTGTTTTTCTTTCCTCTTCTTTTTCCCCCTTTTCTTCTTCTTCTTCTTCTTCTTCTTTTGCTTCTTCTTCTTACCATTATTCTTCTTTCTATTCTTTTTCTTATTCTTGTTCTTATTTCGATTTCTATTTTTTTTTTCTTCTTCTTCTTCTCATTCTTATTCTTTTTTTTACTTCCTCTTGTTGTTGTTGTTCTTCTTATTCTTGTTATTCCTCTTCAATATATTATTATTATTATTCTTCTTCTTCTTTTTTTTTCTTCTCCTTCTTCTTTTTCTTCTTTCTCTTTTTCTTTTTCTTTTTCTTTTTCTTATTCTTATTATTATTATTATTATTCTTCCTCCTCCTCTTATTTTTCTTCTCTTCTTCTTCTTCTTCTTCTTCTTCTTCTTCCTCTTATTTTTCTTCTCTTCTTCTTCCTCTTATTTTTCTTCTCTTCTTCTTCTTCCTCCTCTTATACAACTTCTTCTTTCTCTTATTATTATTATTATTATTATTATTCTTATTATTCTTCTTCCGTTTATTATTATTATTATTATTATTATTATTATTATTCATCATCATCATCATCATCTTCTTCTTCTTCATTTTCTTCTCCCTCCTCCTCCTCCTCCTCCTCCTCTTCTTCTTCTTCCTCCTCCTCCTCTTCTTCTTCTTCTTCTTTTTTTATAAAGTTTGTTTTATTAAAATTAACCCTCTCTTTTGGCGGAGGAATACCTTTTTTACAACCTACTTACTTGCTACCCAAAGCCCTTTGCACCCATCTAACCACTTATATGCCACTATCTAATAATCGTATATTGCAATTTAGAAATTCACTTTATAGTGTGATTTCATTTATCTATAAGCTATATTTAAAAATTAAGAGTATGAATTAGCTCTTTTTATGCTACGATTTCATGAATATCTCTTTATGTTGCTCCCCTTTGCGTTTTTGATATCTTTCGGTAATCATTTGTGCTCATCTCTTCCCCTTTTGAAGTATCACGAGTTTTTATTTGTTGCCCATTTGATGAGTATTTGTGACTTCTTTTTGAATCTTTTTGCCCTATGATGAATATCATCCTTTCCATGACATTTCTTCTTGAGCGACAGCTTCCTCCACAATATTTCTATATTTTCTTCTCTTTAACTTTCCCCCAATATTCCTTCCTTTGATGTGTGTTTCTATTGCTCCACTTTGCTCTTTGTCTTGCCTTGTTGAACCTTTATATCTTTTTCAAGCTTTGATGTCCACCATTAGACATGACCATCTAAAACTAGACACTATTTTACATGACTGCTGAACTTATATATAACACAGACTACCGAGTCCTACCTATATCAAACATACATAACATAAACTCTGCTAAAATAACACAGACTCCAGACCCTAATAAAAGAGAAAGAAAAATCCACGGCCATAAAGTTACATTTCCGTTTGTTTGAACCTTGCTGAACCTGCCTGCAAAAAACTTACAAAAACTACATTCATAAATATACTATTCCTGCACAGTACCCTTCCTTCTAGCTCACTTACTGTTTTAAGGCTAAGCTGATCACAATCTTATCTTAATAATACACATGTTAGGAATGTTAGAGATAAACAAAAAAACCAGAAAAAAACAGAAAAAACCAAAAAAAAAAACAGAAAATACCTGAAAAAAATACAGGAGTCTTACATAGAGTTCCTACCTTATATATTCTGATTTGTCTTTTGAAACACCCCACAGGACCGAGGCGATACAGTTTATGCCATGTTATATGCATATGAGTTATCAAAAAATTTCAGAGATCTTATTCTTTAATTTTTCTGATATATGGAAATTCCTCACTATCTAATTTTATTATTCCTCTATATATTTGTGGAATATTTTCTTCGTTATAATTTTGATATCCTTTGTTTTTACCTTCTTTTGAAAGCTTATCCGCTAAAGCATTAGTTTCCCTATAGATATGCCTAACAGTAAGATCTAATTTATTTATATCTTTTAATATATCTTCTATTTCATCCTCGTATCTCCATATTATAGTTTTTTTGTTAATTAGGTTCACTACAATTATTGAGTCTAATTGAACATCTATCTTTTTTATACCTTTCTCTATACATATTCTTAATCATTCTCTTAACGCTAGAATCTTTGCCTGCAATGCCGAAGATGCTTGGAATTTTCTTGTGAAAGCTAATATTAGTCCTTTCGAGTTTCTTATTGCCCTGCCTCCTCCTACTATTCCCATATTTCTATTGAAGCTACCATCCGTATTTAAAACCAATCTTTCTTTAGAGGGGTTTTCCCATTTTGTTTTTATTATTTTAAACCGTTTTTGATGTTGAGTTTTTAAATTCCAAAATTTTATCGTGTCATTATCTAAACTTTTATCTGTTATATTTATCAAAGCTGTTTCAGAAATTCTACTGGTTTCCTCCTTAATATCTTTCCATATGTTTTCTATTAACATATCTTGCCCCTCAAATCTGCTTTTATTTCTTGCTTTCCAGATGCACCAGATAGCTATTAATGGAATATTGTGTTTAATCCATTTTTGTGCTGAATTAGTAACCTTCAATTTAATCCATTTTTTTAGTCTACATTCTAGTAAAAGATTTTCATATTTTATAAATAATTCAGATCCTAGTCTATGCCAAATTTCTGCTGCTACCTTGCCATATGAGAAGAGATCATCCAAAGTTTCTATCTCTTCTCCACAACAATTACATCTAGATGCTAACCGAATTCCTTTCTGTTTTAAGTTATTGTCCGTTGGTATAATATTCGATAAAACTTTCCACATAAACGTTTTAATTTTTTGTGGATTGTCATTATTCCATATCCATTCAAACAATATTTTTTCATCTTGTTTTTTCCTAATCACATTTTTGACCGACTTAAGAGAAAATGATCCTTCTGAGTTTAGTTTCCATCTCCATCCTTTTTTGGTATGCTTTGAATGTTTTTCAACTAAGTCTCTTTGCCTAAGCATTTGTGTCCAGACTTGTGTATTCTTCCTTATCTCTTTTACTTTATTGATATCATTATTTATGCAATATTTTGCCCGCATAAATTCCGACCACAAACTGTCATTTTCCTTCAATTTCCACCATCTTTTACTTGCCCATGCTTTGACTAAATCATTTAAATTGATAAAGCCTAAGCCCGCTTCTTGAACAGGGGAACATAAATCCCTCTATTTTTTCTAGTGTAATTTATATTTACCTTCTTTTTTTCCCCACAAAAAATTAGCCATTTCCTTTTCTATCTTCTTAATTAACTTAGCCGGTGGTTGAACAATCATAATATTATGCATTAAAGAACTTTCTAACACTTGCTTTATTAATGTTATTCTCCCCCCCATATTTAGCCTACCTTCATAAATTGGGCAGCCCAAGTAAATAATTTCTCCTTTTTTGTGCGAGAAACCTGTTATATTTTTAATTTTTTGAGTCAACGTAATAGGAGCTTTGAAAGAAAGCATGTATTGACATTTATTTTTATTTAATTTCTGTCCTGTTTCTTTTTCCATGCATTTTAATAAATCCATTATATTATTTAGAGATCTACTACCTCCATTGGTGAATATCATCACATCATCCGCATATGCTAATCAACACACCATGGGAGTGTTATTTGGATCTCTAAATGTTCCTATTTTACCCTTGAGCATTTTATCTTTGAGATTTACTAGAAATAATTCTAAATAAATGTTGAATAGAGAGGGAGAAAGTGGATCTCCTTGTCTAAGTCCTCTGACCGGTTTCATTTCTTCTCCTAGTTTTCCATTAATGATAACTCTCACTCATGTATTCGATATACATCTGTATATTAAATATATCCAGGTTTCAGAGAAACCCATCTTGCGCATGATAAAACAAAGAATATTCCATTCCACTATGTCAAATGCCTTTGATAAATCTAATTTTATGATTACATTATTTCCCGTTGTTTTAGTTCCTATTTCTCTACTCAATTCTTTTGCCAAACATACATTTTCCATTATCAATCTATTTTGCATAAAACCTGTTTGCTCTTTTGAGATAATTTTAGACAAACAATTAGCCAATCTACTTTGTAATATTTTAGCTAGTATTTTATATATAGAGTTACAAAGACTAATCGGTCTAAAATCCTCCCATTTTGTGGGTTTTCCATTTTTGGAATGAGAACTATATGAAAGTTTCTCCATTTTTTTCCTATTTCAGCCCCACAAAAGATACTGATAACAGCTTTTATTAAATCTTCTTTTATTATATGCCAGTATTTTTGGTAAAAATAGTTATTCCATCCGTCCGGACCAGCTGCACTGTCCTTGTTCATGCTAAACACAGCTATTTTAATTTCTTCTTCTTCAGGAAATTTTTTTAACATATCATTATCCTCTAAATTAATTTTCTTTTCTAAATTTTGTATAAGTGTATTTCCTATAAGGTTACTTTTACCACATAGCTGATCTTCAAAAAGCTTAGTAAAATGATGTTGTATATCTATCTCTTTATCCACCCATACATTTTCATCATTTTTTATGCCCATGATTTTATGTTTCTGATTTTTAACTTTAACTATTCTCTGAAAAAATATAGTATTTTTATCTCCTTCTTTAAGCCATTTTAATTTTTCTTTTTGCTTCCAAAAAACTTCTTCCATTAAAAGTTTTAGTTTTAATTCAGCTTGTGCTTTATTTAATTCACTTTTTGCATTTGCACTTTGATTATTTTCATATTGTAGCTCTTTTTCTAAAACTAAATCCTCTGCCTGTTTTATGTTTTTATTTATATTCCCAAATTCTTCTTTATTCCATTTTTTTAGCACTTCTTTTAATCTTTTTAGTTTATTATTTATAATTTGAACAGGATTTCCAAGAGATACTTTTTTCCATGATTCCTTTACAATATTTAAAAAATCATGATGCAAGCACCAAGCATTTTGAAATCTAAAGAAACCATTTGAGAAAGTAATATTTTCTATAGTGATCAATAATGGACTATGATTAGAACCGGTCCTGTTAAGATGCTTCACTTTAATCGAACCAAATTGTTCTAACCATTTATAGTTATATAGCACTCTGTCTAGTCTAGCCCATATAGTACCCTTATTTTTCCAATTATTACACCAAGTGAATTGAGAGCCTAAAAAATTAGTCTCCATTAAATTAGTTTTATTTATAATATCATTAAACTGAGAAACCGCACTCTTGTTAGGAGGTCTGCCTCCCTTTTTTTCTTTTAAATTTCTTATTATGTTAAAATCACCACTAATAATCCATGGTTTACTTTCTAATGTCATTCTCTTCATTTCTTTCCATAAATCTTTCCTCTCTTCTCTTTTATTTTTAGCATAGATAACTGTAATTATTTCATTCTCCTCTTGATTAAGGCAGAAATTTATATATTGCTCAGTTTGTTTTAGGATTTTTATGTTTAATGGATTTTTCCATAAAACCCAAATTTTACCATTTTTATTCACAAAGCCATTTTCAAATCCTAAATTTTTTTTGTATTCTTCTAATTGAGCTTCACCAACCATTGGTTCCGCTAACATTATGAGGTTAATTTTATATGTATATATCAATTTTTTTTATTCTATTTCTTGAGGGAAGATTCGCAACTCCCCTGATATTCCAGTAAATGTAATTAAACATCGTTTGCCGATTTTGCTTGCGCTCTAGTTACACATTTTGTATCATATGTTTTGTTTAAATATTTTTTCATGTTTCTAGGTTTTTTTTAATGAACTTAAATCTCCTCCTTTCTCTCCTTTCCAATCCCTACCCAATTAAACTTTTCTATATTTATATCATCCTTAGTGTATTTTAGATTCTGCTCATTTTCAACCTCATTTGTATATAGAGAAGTTAAGCTTCGTACCTCAATCTCTTCCTCCGAGAAGTCTTCTATTCCTGGTGCCCAAGCCTTATTTTTCTGTTGTTTGTTTTTTATTTGCATTCTTGTTCTCTTATTAAGGGCTGCTATTTTTTTAAACAATTCTGATCTATTAACTTCCATTATATTCTGTTCTCCCTCATTATTTTTCTTGTACTCAATGAGATTCCTTTCATCTTGTACATTATTCTGTATTATAGAGAGTTCATTATTTTGTTTTTCCTGCTCAGGTTTTTTTTTTGGTATTTTACCATCTCTCTGCCCCTCCCAGCCTCCATCCTTCTTTCCTCAACCTTTTGTTCATAATCTGCCCTTCTCTTATTCACAATGCATCTCTCAATGTCATGTCCCATTTTCCTACAGCATGTACAATATGCTGGAAGATTTTCTGAAATTACCTGCTGCCAGAAACCTACTTTATTAGGGAGACCAATCCATATTCGGGTAGGTAATGGTTTCTGGAGGTCAACTGCAACACAAATACAGGCAACACTGGGTCTTGAGAGTGTGGCAGTAGCACCATCGAGAAGAAGAGGAGAGCCCAGTGTGCAAGCAATATGATAGAGAGCATTTTTATCAAAAAAAGGAATCGGTAACATAGGCAACAGAAGCCATACCGGAGCTATAGAGGATTCCTCCTTTGTAGAGAAGTTAGGCGACCACTTGAATATCCTCATAGGATACCCCATGATGTACCAAGCACCTTTCAGCCATATGCGATGATAATCTTCTTCATAGTATAGTTGAAGTAGAAAATGTTTATCGTCAATGAGACCGATTTTTATTATCGTTTTCAAGTTTAGAGAGTTGAAGAATGCTCATACTTCATCAATTCGTGGTTGACCATGTGAGAATTTGCCCACCAAAGTATATTTGTGAGGTTTCGTGAGCCTTTGCAAGTCCTCTGATGAGAACACATAATCGAAGGATTCTGAAATTTTTTTGCGTCAAAACCCGAAGGAGATGATACAGTAGGTGCGGTCTTTTTAATAATATAAGAGAAGGATTTCTTATTCTCTAAGTAATCCATTCCCTTGAAAATCAGCTTAAAAAAGCTTATTCTTCACCAAAATTTGCACTTTCTCTCTCTAGAAAGCTTTGTTTCTCTCTCTAGAAGTTGAGAATCATTTTTTTCTTTTTCTTCTTCTTACTCTTCTTTTTCTTCATCATCATCATCTTCTTCTTTTTCATCATCATCATCATCTTCATCTTCTTCCACTTCCTCTTCTTCTTTTTCTTCTTCTTCTTCTTCTTCTTCCTTTTCTTTTTCTTTTCTTCTTCCCATCTTCTTTTTATTCTTCTTATTATTATTATTATTATTATTATTATTATTTTTCTTCTTTTTCTTATCTTTGTTATTATTATTATCAGTATTATTATTTTTTTTTCAAGTTCTTTTAATGTTTTTGTTCTTTTTATTCTTGATTTTATTTATGTTCAATTTTTATCATTTTTTCATTCATGTTCTTATTTTGTTATTCTTATTGTTATTGTTATTATTATTTTTCTTGTTTTTTTTCCTTTTTTCTTGTTTTTATTTTTTTGTTTTTCATGTTCTTATTCTTTTTATTGTTATTATTATTATTATTATTTTTGTTTTATTCTTCTTATTTTTTTATTCTTATTCATTTTCTTCTTATTGTTCTTTTTCTTATTCATATTCTTCTTTTTCTTCTTATTGTTCTTCTTCTTCTTCCACATTTTTTTTTCTTCTTCAATTTCTTTTTATTATTTTTCTTATTATTATTATTCTTCTTGTTCTTGTTCTTATTCTTGTTCTTATTTTTTCTCTTATTCTTTTTATTCTTCTTATACTTATTATTATTATTATTATTATTCTTATATTTTTTCTTTTTTATGTTTTTATTCTTAATCTTGTTCTTCTACTTGTTTTTATTTTAATGATGTTCTTGTTTTGGTTCTTCTAATGTTCTTGTTTTTATTCTTGCTCTTGTTTTTGTTATTCTTCTTATCCATGTTCTTTTGCTTATTCTTATTCTTGTTCTTTTGCTTGTTCTTATTCTTCTATTTGTTATTATTATTATTATTATTATTATTATTATTGTTATTATTATTATTATTTTTATTGTTATTATTATTTTTATCTTATTATTATTATTATTCATGTTCTTGTTTTGTTATTATTCTTATTTTTCTTGCTCTTCTTCTTTATTCTTTTATCATTGTTATTTTTTGTCTTTTTCATATTCTTATTCTTATTTTTGTTCATGTTTTTCTTTTTTCTTTTTGTTCTTGTTCTTATTCTTATTCTTCTTCTTGTTATTCTTCTTGTCTTGTTTTTGTTTCTCTTCTTCTTTTTTCTCTTTTCTTTCTTCTTCTACATTTTATTCTTGTATTTCTACATGTATTTCTCATTCTTTTTGTTATTCTTCTTCTTATTGTTCTTCTTTCTATTCTACTTATTCTTCTAATTCTTGTTGTTGTTCTTCTTCTACTTATTATAATTATTATTAATATTATTATTATTATTCTTCTTATTCTTATTCTTATTTTTCTCCTTCTCCTTTTTATTCTCATTCTTATTCTCATTCTTCTTCTTGTTTTTCATCTTATTCTTCTTGTTCATCTTCTTTTGCTTCTTCTTATTCTTATTCTCATTCTTCTTCTTCTTCTTTTCTTCATCTTCATCTTATTCTTCTTCTTTTCTTTTTCTTCTTCTTCTCATTCTTCTTGTTCTTATTAATCTTCTTATTCTTCTCGTTTTTATTCTTATTCTTCTTCTTATTTTTCTTGTTCATATTTTTATTCTTCTTTTTGTTCTTCTTTTTCTTCTTGTTGTTTTTCTTCTTGTTTATCTTTTTATTCTTCTCTTCTTAGTTTTCTTCTTACTATTATTCTTCTTTTTCTTTTTATTTTTCTAGAAATTATTATTATTCTTATTCTATGACTTGTTCTTCTTCCTTTTCTTCTTTTTTTTATTACTTCTTATTCTTCTTGTTGTTCTTCTTCTTTTTTCTCTTCTTATTTTTATTACTCTTGTTCTTTTTCTTCTAGATCTTCTTTATCATAGTCTTCTTCTTCTTCTTCATATTCTCATTCTTCTTCTTTTTCTACTTGTTCTCATTCTTCACATACTTATTCTTCTTCTCTTTGTTCTTCTTATAATAATAATAATAATAATTATTATTATTATTATTATTATTATTATTCTTCTTTTTCATCTTCTTTTTATTATTTTTTTTCTTTTTCTCCTTTTCCGTCGTCTTCTTCTTCTTGTTATTCTTCTTCTTGTTGCTGTTGTTTTTGTTCTTCTTCATATTTTTCTCCTCCTCCTCATCCTCCTCATTCTCCTTCTTCTTTATCTTATTTTTCTTATTTTTCTTTTTTTTCTTATTTTTCTAATCTTTTTTCTCCCTTATATTCTTCTTTATATTCTTCTTTTCCTTCTTGTTGTTCTTTTCTCTTTATTTTTTCAAATAATTTTTTTCTTGCTAATCTTTTTTTATTATCACTATTATTATTGTTTTTCTTTTTCTTCATGTTCTTTTATTTTTATTACTCTTCTTATCCTTATTCTTTCTCTTTGTTATTTTTTTTATCTTTCTTGTTCTTCTTGTCATTCTTTTTTTTTCTTAATCTTCTTATTCTTGGGCTAAATCTTGTAATTACTCTTTTTCATTTTCTTGTTGTTATTCATCTTCTTGTCCTTCTTTTACTATTTTTTTATTATTCTTAATTTTCTTCTTGTCTTTGTTTTGCTATTTTTTTTATTTTTCTTATTCTTTTACTTGTTCTCATATTTAGCTTATTCTTATTCTTATTATTATTCTTATACTTTTTATTCTTGTTCTTTTGCTTATTCACATTCTTCTCCTTGTTCTTATTTCTATGTATGTTCTTTTTATTATTATTATTACTATTATTATTATTATTATTATTATTATTATTAGTTTTATCATTGTTGTTATTCATGTATTTTTTTTATTCTTATTCTTGTTCATATTTTTGTTTTTATACTTATTCTTTTTGTTCTTCATTTTTTTTTCTTCTTTTTTATTGTTCTTATTCTTTTTTCTTATTCATATTCTTATTCTTGTTTTTTTGATTCTTCTTCTTTTTCTTCTTCCTTCTCTTTCTCCTCCTCATCCTCATCTTCTTCCACTTCTTGTTCTTCTTATTATTATATTTCTTAATATTCTTCTTCTTATTCTTTTTTTTTCTCATTCATCTTCTTCCTCTTATTATTATTATTATTATTCTTCTTCATATTATTATTATTATTATTCTTCTTCTTCTTATTCTCCTCCTCCTTCTTCTTCTCATATTTCTTTTTGTTCTTGTTCTTATTAGTATTAGTATTAGTATTAGTATTATTATTATTATTATTATTATTATTATTATTCTTCTTCTTCTTCTTCTTCTTCTTCTTCTTCTTTTTTTTCTTATTCTTATTCTTATTATCCTTATTATTATTATTATTATTATTATTCTTCTTCTTCTCCTCCTCCTCCTCCTCCTTCTTCTACTTCTTCTCCTCCTGCTCCTACTCCTCCATCTCCTCCTCCTCCTTATCCTTCTTCTTCTCCTTCTCATATTTCTTCTTGTTCTTCTTCTTGTTATTCTTATTCTTCTTCTTATTATTCTTCTTATTATTCTTCTTATTATTCTTCTTATTATTCTTCTTATTTTTCTAATTGTTCTTCTTCTACTTCTTTTTCTTCTCATTTTTTCATTTTTCTTTTTTTTTGTTCTTTTTGTTATTATTCTTATTCTTCTTGATGTCCATCTTCCTATTCATCCTTTAGTCTTTCTTTTTTTTCTTTTTTTTCTTTTTTTTCTTCTCATTCTTTTTCTTTTTCGACTTGTCATTTTTCTTGTTATTCTCTTTCTTGTTATTGGTCTTTATCATCATCATCATCTTTTTCTTTTTATTGTTCTTTATCATCATCATCTTTCATCTTCTTCTTCATATTATTATTATTTTCTCTCTCTTTCTTTTTTTTCCTTCTTATTTTTTTCCTTCTTCTACTACTACTCCTTCTTAGTTTTTTTCTTTTTTTTTTCTTCTTGTTATCATTCTTCTTCTTGTTCTCATTTTTTGTCATCTTCTTTTTTTCATTCTTTATTCTTCTTCTATTTCATCATCTTCTTCTCCTTATAATAATAATAATAATAATAATAATTATTATTATTATTATTATTTTTCTTGTGCTTCTTTTTTTTCTTGTTATTGTTATTATTATCATTATTATTATTATTATTATTATTATTCTTTCTATTTTTGTTGTTGTTGTTGTTATTCTCCTCTTTTTCTCCTCATCTTCATCATCTTCTTTCTTCTTTTTTATTTTTTTCATCTTTTTCTTGTTTCTCATATTTTTTTTATCCTTCTTGTTGTTTTTTTTCTTTTTCATTTTCAACTTTTTCTTCTTTTTCATATTATTATTATTGTTATTATTAGAGTTATTTTTTTTATTGTTATTATTATTATTCTTATTTTTCTTCATGTTCTTTTATTATTCTTGCTTTCTTTTTTGTATTATTCTACTTCTTTTTTATATTTCTTCTTCCTCTTTATCATCATTATATTCTTCTTCTATCTCTTAATGTTCTTCTTTTTTATGTATCTCCATCATTATCAAGATTATCTTCTTCTTTTTTCTTCTTCTACTTTTTGGTCATAATATATTTTCTTCTTTTCCTTCTCCTTTTTCATATTCCTACCCGTCCTATTGTTCATCATCATCATCATCATCATCATCTTTTTCTTAATCTACTTTTTCCTTTGTCTTATTTCTTCTTTTTTCCCTCAACATGTTCTTTTTCTTCCAATGTATCTTTACCATCATCACATTCTTCATCTTATTTATCTTCTTCTTATTCTTCTTTATCTTCTTCTTATTTTTCTTATTCTACTTCTCTTTCTTATCCTTTTCATTTTTCCTATTCTTCTTCTTCTTTTTTTTCAACTTCTTTTTTTTCCATGTCATCTTCTTCTTCATGATCTTCCTCTACTAATGCTTATTCTTATTTTACTTATTTTTCTTCGTAATCATCTATCTTTTCTTTTTTTCTAAGTTTCTTATTCTTCTTCGTTCAATTTTTTTATTCTTCTTAGCCTTCTTCTTTAGCTTCTTCATCTTGTTGAATTATTTTTATTCATTTTTATTATCTTTTTTTTCTTTTTCTTCATTTTCTTCATTTTCTTCATTTTCTTCATTTTCTTCTTATCCTTCTCCTTCACACTCTTCTTTTTTTCCTTTTTTTTATAATTCTTATTCTTATTCATTTTTTTTCTTTTTCTTTTTCTTCTTATTCCTATACCTCATCATCCTCTTCCTCCATTTCATTTTCTTCCTCTTGTTCTTTTTGTTATTATTATTATTATTATTATTATTATTATTATATTATTATTATTATTCTTCTTCTTCTTCTTCTCCTTATTTCACCATCTCATCATAGTTCTATTCTCATCATCTTCCTCTTCTTCTTCTTTTTTCTTCTTATTCTTCCTCATTCTCTTCCTCATCTTTTTTTTTTGTTTTTTTCATCTTCTCCATAATCTAGCAACTCGTCATTATTCTCTCCTCCTTCTCTTCCCCTTCTTATTTTTTTTTATAATTCTCCTCTCCCTCCTCCTCTTCTTTTTACATGTTATTATTTCTCTTCTTTCTCTTCATCATTATTTTCTTCTTCTTTTTTTTTCTTCTTCTTCTTTTTCTTCTTTTTCTTATTTTTCTTATTTTTCTTCTTTGTCATCTTATTACTCTTGTTCTCCCTCTTCTTAAACCTATTCATCATCATCATCTTTTTCTTAATCATCTTCTTTTTCCTCATCATCATCATCATCATCATCATCTTCTTATTTTTTTTTTCTTCTTATTTCTATTCTTTTTCAATATCTTCTTCTTCATCTTTTTCTTGTTCATCTTCTTCATATTCATCTTTTTCTTGTACTTCATCTACTACTACTACTACTACTTCTTCTTCTTCTTATTCTTCTTATTCTCTTTATTTCTCTTGTACTTATTCTTGTTTCTCTTCTTCTTATTTTTTAAATTCTACTTGCTCTTCTTCTTCTACCTCTTTCAGTTCTTTTCTTATTTCTTCTTGTTATTTTTCTATTTCTTCATATTCTTCATCTTTTTTTTCTTCTTTAACTTATTCTTCTTATTCATCTTTTTTATCATCATCATCATCTTCTTCTTCTTATTCTTCTTTAGCTTCTTCCGCTTCTTCCTCTTTTTTTTTTATTTTTCTTCCTCTTCTTCCATTTCTGATTATTATTCTTTTTTTTTCTTCTTCTTCATTTTTTCTTCTTAACCTTTTTCTTCTTCTTCGTTTACTTTTTTTCACTTATTTTTTTTTCTTGTTCTTCTTTTATATCTTATTCATCCACATCATCATCATCATCATCATCATCATCATCATCACCTTCTTCTTTTTCTTGTTTTTTTTTTCTTCTTCTTCTTCTTTTTCTACCACTAGTTTCTTTTCTTATTTTACTTTTCTTACACTTTCTATTCATTATCTTATTCTTCTTCATATCCTATTCTTATTCATGTTCTTAAACTTATAATAATAATAATAATAATAATAATAATAATAATAATTATTATTATTATTATTATTCTTCCTCTTCATTTTTTTATTATTATTCTTATTCTTCTTTTTCTTCAGCTTCTTATTTTCTTGTTCTTCTTCTTATTCTTCTTTCTCATCCTTTCATTCTTAATCTTCTTCTTATTCTTCTTATTCATCATCATCATCATCTTCTTCTTGCTATTCTTCTTATGCTTCATCTTCTTCTTTTTCTTCACCATCACCACCCTCATCATCATCATCATCTTCCTATTTTTCTTTCTATTCTTCTTTTTTTTATTCTTCTTCCTATCCTTATTCTTCATATTAACTTTCTTTTTAGTCTTCTCATTTTTTTCTCCTTATTATTTATTTTATCATTATCATCATGTTCTTCTTCTTCTTCTCTATATTATTTTTTTGTTTCTCTTCTTTTTCTTTTTCTTTTTCTTCTTTCTACTCTTCTTTTATTTATCTTCTTCATCTTATACTTATTTTTCTTCGTCCTCATCCTCCACCACCATATTCTTCATCTCATCTTTTCCATCTTCACCTTATTTTATTCTTTTTCATCTTCTTGTTCTTATACTTCTTCATATTATTATTATTATTCTTCTTCTCTTCTTCTTATTTTTCTTACTCCACCTCTTCTGCTTCCTCCTCTTTTTTCTTCTTCATTGACTTATTACTTTTCTTCCTATTTTTCATATTCTTCCTCATTTTGTTATTCTTCTTTATATTTTTCCTCATCCTTTTTTTCTTTATGTTATTCTTTTTTTTCTTCTTCATATTCTTCTTCTTCCTCCTCTTACTTTTTATTATTTTCTCTTATTATTTTTATTTTTCTTCTTATTCTTTTTTTTCTGTTTCTTTTTCTCTTTCTTATTCTTCTTATTCTTTTTCTTCTTCTTGTTCTTTGACATTATCATCATTTTCTTTTTTTTCTTCTTTCTTATCATATTCTTCTATATTTCTCTTCTTTTTCTTATTTTTCTTCATTTTTTCTTCTTCCTATTTTTCCTAATCTTCCTCTTCTCATTATACTACTTCTTACTCATTATCATACTTTTCTTCTTTTTTATATTCTTTTTCTTCTTCTTTCTCCTCTTCATCACCCTCCTCCTCATGTTCTTTTTCTTTTTCTTTTTATTTTTTTGTCGACTACTACTACTACTACTACTACTACTACTACTACTAATCTTCTTCTTCTTTTATTCTAATACTTCTTTTTTTTTCTTTTTTCTTCTTCTTTTTCTTCTTCTTTTTTTTCTTCTTTTTTTTCTTCTTTTTCTTCTTCATCATTCTTTATTTTTTCTTATTTCTCTCCTTTTTCTTTCTCCTCTTCTTGCTATTATTTTTTTTTACTCAACCTCTTATACATCTTTATCTTCTTATTTACCTTCTTCTTATTTTCTTTCTCCTTCTTTTTCTTTTCTTTTTCTACTTAATAATCATCATTATCATCATTTTTTACATTTATTTCTTTTTCTTCTTCCTCTTTTTGCTCTTAATTTTTGGATCTTACTCTTGTTCTTCATTTTCTTCTTATTTATTTATTTTTTCTTCTTTTTCTTATTCTTCTTGTATTTTCTTTGATTTTTTATTCATCTTCTTTTTCTTCATCATCATAATTATCGCAAACATTATCATCATCATCTTCTTTTTATCTTTTTTTTTTCTAAGAATGTTGAGAAACATAAGAATTGAGTAAGATTAGATAAAGCTTTAATTGGAGGTTTAATCCTCATGGATAGTTTTGTCATCAATAGAAACAATGTTTATTGTTTCAACCATAAGTTAAATTATGATAACCCAAACAATAGATTCAAATCATTAAGTAAAGTAGACTTATAGGGTAATAGTCTATTAAAGGGAAATATCTTCTAAAAATGCAAATTAAAAAAATAATTTTGTAATTGAAATCAAAATTGGTTGCTGTCCAATTCATTTGGATGAATTTATTATAATACAAGTATATTCCTAATCTCTTAACTTGAAAGTTTTATGTGAACATCTTTATATTCATGAAGTGATTATGGTTAGTGAATTGAGCTGTGATGTATTCCCAAATTGAATAAGAATTGGAAACTATATGTTAATGTAGTTATCCAAGATGCACTGTAAGGTTCATGATACAATTGGATCTTATGGTTGTTTTTATTAATATGTGGCATGTCATTGAAGTAAATTAGTACATTGCATTGCATATGCATAAGGACATTACATTTAAATAGGTGTGAGTGCATTGCCATGGTCAATCAATATACATTGTGATTAATGAGTCGACTTGGTACCATTGGATGGTGTCCAATGGAGCCACATGACTACATAGCTTGGAAAAAGATATATGTGTGGGTAATTTCAAGAATAACTATATTTTCTCTTAGGTAAAAGGCATAGACTAGTTTAGATACATCTTCTAGTAAAATCATGGTAAAATTCTTATGATGAGACCTTGAAAATCCACTGTCCAAATGGGATTCAATTTTTAAAAAGATTTTGGAATAGTGACATCCATGAAATACCTTGGTTAAAAATAAAATAAGTTTAATTTTAAAAAGTCATTGGATATGCTTATTAATTAGATTTTATTTGGATAATTCATTAATCAATATTATTATCACCTAAAGCCAATAACATAATAAATAAAATAATAAAAATAATAAAAAATAATAACATAAAATGCTATAAAGTAAAATAATAAAACAATAGAGCAATATATATATATATATATATTAGAACATTACATAAAGAACTATGAGTAGAGTTATCCATTGGATGACATAGAGTTAGTAGCCATTATCTTTACTTTGAAGATTTGATACTATTATTTATATGATAAAAAATTCGAGGCATTCTCAAATTATAAAACTTAAAATATATTTTTATGCTATGGTACCTCACCATGAGAAAACACAGGTAAATTAAAAATCTAGAAGTCTACAACTTCACATTACATTATCATCCTGGTAAGGAAATGTGATAGATGATGTATTTAGTTGGAAGTCACAAGGTATGTTGGCTAGTGTGGCTTCTTAAGAGTGATAGATGCTTGAGATTATTGGATAGTTTAGGCTGGATTACAGGGGATAGGCTCAAGTTACTTTTGAAAGTTTAGTGGTTATACCTTCTTTGGTGAACATGATGATTGAGTCATATGAATAGGACACTAAGATAATGGTAGTATTTAGTATGATCAGATATGGGTGATACAGTCTGGGCCATTCATGGTAATAGTAGTCTTCAATATAGAGGAAGGGTTGTATAATTTCAACTCCAGTATTACTAGAGTGAGATGAAGAAGTAGGGGTCTATGTTCATTAGTGTCTCATATGGCAATAAGTGAAAGCTAAGCACTAGAGGCTAATAGGATTACTATATCTCTTAAGGTACCTAATTGGAAATGAAATAACATCAAAATGGATTTTGTCTCATTTGCCACTAATTTTGCAAGGACGTGATGCAATTTGAGTCATAGTGGGCTGATTTATCAAGTTAGGGCACTTTCTAGAAATGCAAATGACCTTTACACTAGACATATTCTATAGGTTATACACATAAGAAATTATTCAATTACATGGAGTGCTAATGTCTATAAAATTGGATTGGGATTCTATGTTTATGACTCACTTTTGAAAGAGTTATCAATGAGCCAGGAGGACTTAGTTGATGATGGGCATAACTTTTCATCCCCATATGCTTCTGCTTATTCTTTCTCTTCATTTTATATATTCTTCATATTGCTCTTTCACTTCATCTTATTCTTCTTATTTATCTTCTTTTTCTTAATCATCATCATCTTCTCCGTCTTTTTCATCTTTACTTCTTGTTTTTAATCTACTTCTGATACTAATTCTTCTTCATCTTCTATAGGTTATACACTTCTTTTCTTCTTATTCTTCTTATTATTTTTCTTCTTATTTTTCATGTTTTTTTCCTCCTCATCCTCTTCCTCCTCCTCCTCCTCCTCATTATTATTATTATTATTATTATTATTATTATTATTATTATTATTATTATTATAAATATTATTATTATTAACCTTATTCATCTTATTCTTCTTTTCTTATTATTATTATTATTATTATTATTATTATTATTCTTCTTATTCTTCTTCTTCTTTTGTTTGTGTTATTTCCTTATTTTTTTTTCTATTTTGCCTTCTTCTTCTTCTTCTTCTTCTTATTTCATTTTGTCTTCTTCTTTTTTTTTTCATCTTCTTCTTCCACTTCTTCCTCTAATTTTTTTTCTTCTTCTTGTTCATTTTCCACATGTTTTCCTTTCTTTTTTTTCTTCTACTTCCACTTCTACATCCTTTTCTTCCCTCTCTTGCTCATCTTATTATTCTTTTATTTTCTTTTCTTTTTTTTCTTCTTCATCTTCCTATACTTTCCGATCTTTTTTTTTTCTCTTCTTCCTTAACTTTTTATTCTTCTTCTTTTTTTTACTTTTCTTCTACCTATTCTTACTTTTCATCTTCTTCTCCTTCTTC
>JAREIK010002893.1:367657-468021 GCA_029783825.1 Sapria himalayana
CCTCCTCCTCCTCCTCCTCTTCCTCCCTCTTCCTCCTCCTCATTTTCTTCCTACTCCTCTTCTTCCTTCTCATCTTCTTCCTCCTCCTCTTCTTCCTCCTCTTCTTCTTCCTCCGCTTCTTCTTCCTCCTCTTCTTCTTCCTCCGCTTCTTCTTCCTCCTCTTCTTCTTCCTCCGCTTCTTCTTCCTCCTCTTCTTCTTCCTCCTCTTCTTCTTCCTCCGCTTCTTCTTCCTCCGCTTCTTTTTCCTCTGCTTCTTCTTCCTCTGCTTTTTCTTCCTCCACTTCTTCTTCCTCCGCTTCTTCTTCCTCCTCTTTTTTTCCTCCTCTTCTTCTTCCTCCTCTTTTTTTCCTCCTCTTCTTCTTCCTCCTCCTCTTCTTCCTCCTCTTCTTCCTCCTCCTCCTCCTCTTCCTCCTCATCTTCTCCTTCCTCCTCCTCTTCCTCCTCATCTTCTTCTTCCTTCTCCTCTTCCTCCTCCTCTTCTTCTTCCTCCTCATCCTCCTCCTCTTCTTCTTCTTCCTCCTCTTCTTCTTCCACCTCTTCCTCCTCCTCCTCCTCCTCCTCCTCCTCCTCCTCTTCTTCTTCCTCTTCTTCCTCCTCTTCTTCCTCCTCTTCTTCCTCCTCTTCTTCTTCCTCCTCCTCTTCTTCTTCCTCCTACTCCTCCTCTTCTTCCTCCTCCTCTTCCTCCTCCTCCTCCTCCTCCTCCTCCTCCTCTCTTCTTCCTCCTCTTCTTCTTCTTCCTCCTTTTCTTCTTCCTCCTCTTCCTCTTCTTCCTCCTCTTCCTCTTCTTCCTCCTCTTCCTCTTCTTCCTCCTCTTCCTCTTCTTCCTCCTCTTCCTCTTCTTCCTCCTCTTCCTCTTCTTCCTCCTCTTCCTCTTCTTCCTCCTCTTCTTCTTCCTCTTCTTCTTCTTCATACTCCTCTTCTTCCTCCTCTTCTTCTTTTTCTTCTTCTTATTCTTCTTCTTCTTCTTCTTCTTCTCTCTCCTCTTCTTTCTCTTCCTCTTCTTCTTCTTCCTCTTCCTCTTCTTTATCTTCCTCTTCTCCTTCTTCCTCTTCCTCTTCTTCCTCTTCCTCTTCCTCTTCTTCTTCTCCCCCTTCATCTTCTTCCTCTACTTCCTCTTCCTCTTCTTCCTCTTCTTTTTTTTTTCTTCTTCTTATTCTTCTTCTTCTTCGTCGTCGTCTTCTTCTTCTTCTTCTTTTTCTTCTTCTTCTTCTTTATCATCATCTTCTTCTTCTTCTTATTCGTCATCATCATCATCATCTTCCTCCTCCTTCTCCTCCTCCTCCTCCTCCTCCTCTTCTTTTTCCTCCACCTCCTCTTCCTCCTCCTCCTCCTCCTCTTCCTACTCCTCCTCCTCTTCTTTTCTTATATAGATGGGAACTTAGAAAGAATACTAGAAATAGAAGATTAGTCATAAATGTAGAAATAAATGAAATAAATAAAAATTTTATCTTTTATTTAATAGTAAAATTTCCAAATTACCTTTAAGGTTTCAAATTTGCTTCGCTTTCTCTCGAAAATATGAAATCTAGCAAATTTATTATAATTTTTCTTTATTTTCTATCCCCAAATCACTTTTAACATAAAAAAAATAATAACTCTATCTCACTTTATTTGACCAAATTTGTAAATTTGAAGCAAAGACTACAAATAAATTTATTTATTTCATTGCCCTCTCATATAAATTTGTATATATAATATATATAATATATGTTTATAGCATATATGTATATACACTATATGTGTATATACAATACATATTATATATATATATATAATTTATATAATCAATATATATATATAATTACATATATATTATATACTATATATTTCTAATATATATATACATTTTATTTATAATATATATATATATATACATATATATTTATTATATGCTACATATGTATATACATAATATATATTGTATGTGCATATATATATATACTACATATATACTATTTATCTATATATACATTAAATATATGTAACAATACATTACATAATTATGGATGTATATATTCATTTTTTTTGAATACACTACATGCTGATGCGGCATGCTACATATGATTGGGGTTATATATCTTTTCTAAATTAAAAAAAAATTATTTTTAATTTTTTTGATATGAGTTATGCTGACATAATAAGAGTAAGGGTAACTAGGAGATAGTTTATTAAAGTACACGAAATAAAATAATTTTGGTTTTGATGCAACATAAAGTAAATAGTTTTTGTTTTGATGCAACATAAATTGAATAAAAAGATATATATACAAGAACATAAATATTTACATTTTAATATCCCATATACTACTCTACCAAATATGATAGTATTAAATGAAAAAAATAGTTGCTTTTTTGTATCACTATTATTTTATGTATTTTTATCACTCAAAATAATTAGGATTCACTTTTGAAATTAATAATTGAATGAATTTTGCTTTAGGGTATGTTGTCTAAAATAATTTATATTTAATGGTAACAAGTTTTATAAATAATATAAAGAAAATATTATTTTAAAAACAACAATTTAACTTACAATAACAAATTTATTAGAATGCTTAATAAAGTTATTTTATTAATCAATTTTTTTAACCATTACGATTTCAGAAATTTGTGTTTTGATGCATCAAAACTAAAGTAATTAAAAAAGAAAATTTATTTTTCAAAATTTAAAAAAATGCACACCCTACATTTTTCTCCCTCTTCCCCCATCTCTTCTTCAATGCTACTTATTTCTCTCCTCATTCACATCTCTCTTCCACCCCCATCTCTCCCTACTTGCTGCCTATTTCTCTCCTCATTCTCATCGCTCTTCCTTTCCCCCTCTTTGTCTCTCCTCTCTTTTCCTATTTTGAGTATTCTATTATTTACACAAACTTTTTAATTTAACCATTACACATGTTTATGTGTCATGTTTATCTAGAGAGAAAGAGATAGTAGTAAGAGATAGTAGTAAAAGATAGATAGAAAGAGATAGAGAGAGAAAGAGAAATATAGTGAGAGGGAGGGAGTAATGAAGAGAGGAAGAAACATACATTTAACATCTTGTGAATATAAAAAGCAATATAGTATTTTTATAATATTATTTAAATTTTACATTATTAAAAAATTATATAATATCACACCTTAGACTATCTTTATCATTTTAGATTATTCATATATTTTTCACAACTTATATAAAATTTACATTTTCCCCACAAATCATGTAAAATTAATACTTTCATTACTAATTGTTTACTATTCTCATACTATACAAAATAATTATCCGTTTATCATTGAGATCTTATTTTGTGCAGATTTAAGTGTGCAATCTTTCCAATTAAGTGATTATTTAAATATGTGCTCCAATTTTAATATTTAACATAAAAAAGACTTATGTCTCAATCATGTTTTCACTCCAATAGTTGGGATAGTGCATTGGACCTTGGTATATTCAAAACTATATAATATTAAGAATAAAACTTGGTTATATAATTAATGGAAGCAATACATTAAATTGACTCAAAAATTAAGAAAACCTAATTACAAAAGTTCAGAAAAATCCAATATAGTGAAAACAAATGTCCAAATTACAAAATCTTCAAATCAAAAAAAGTGTGCTAAAGACTTCATACATACAGAAAATTCATAAAGCAAAAAATGTCTAAAATTGTGTTTTGAACTAAAATATATTTTCTATGATATAAAATCCTAGAAATCTTAAATATAGTATATATACGTAACCTTGGAATTTTTGGGTGAATGCTCTAGGTGTCTTTTCACATTATTCATTAGGTAACAGCTTCAGTTCATTGGATTCTCAACTCGAAATCAACAAAATGGTTGCGTCTTGATTGCCAGACTAAAGAGGAGATTCTATCTGCACCTTTTTAAAACCCCAATTATTGTCCAAGCTCCAATTTCTCATTGAACAATATGCATACAAATAAAAGTAAATAATATCATGCATACAAACATACACACACTAGATTGTAAATAAAATTGTGATTATATATATAATATACACACACAATGCACAAAAAAGCACACATCAATACATATATTGCACAGAGAGAGAGAGAGAGAGAGAAAGAGAACCAAAAACTCTTCAAGCTTCTATCACCGGAAAAAAATACACATCTACTATTGTTTTTCATTTTAAATGGATTTGAATATGGGCACTCACCTATCCAAGAGGGCACCACACATGCCTTTTTGTGGGAATATTCTCATTTTAGATACTTTTCTCTTTAATATTTTAAATTTTTTTTTGAAAAATAAAACATGAGATTTTATCCTACATTCTTGGTCTACCACACTACACACTTCCAAAAAAAAAACAAAAAAAAAAAATGAATTGGTCTACCCAATTCAGGCTACCCCTTATTTTTGGAACTTATTTATACTAAAATTCATTTATGATTAATTTTTTGATTTGCATCCTTCTATATTTTTAATAAAAAACTAAATTTATAATGTATTTTTCATTTTATTCTACTTATTCTACTTATAGATGATTAGTGCTTAGAAATTGACTTATGCACAGAAGATCAAATCATTGATACTTATATAATATATTTTTTTATTCACAATCTAGATAGAATTGGACACTTTATTGGTAAGATTATTGCACTAGAAATTTAGTGAGTCTATCTTGACTATAATGAATGGTGAAGTTCTGACTTATTCTACTTATAGATGATTTAGTGCTTAGAAATTGACTTATTCATAGAAGATCAAATCATTGATACTTATATAATATATTTTATTATTCACAATCTAGATAGAATTGGACACCTTATTGGTAAGATTATTGCACTAGAATTTAGTGAGTCTATCTTGACTATAATGAATGGTAAAGTTCTGACTTATTGTACCAGCACACTTGAGTGTATTGAATTGGATTAATATGGTATAATTATTTTGTACTGACTTGTAAAAAAAATACACCATATTTATATAAATAATAGTACTTTTATTCTTAAAGTACTTATTATTTACATATACTTATTAATAATTATTTTGATTCATAAAAGGTGAGATTTAGAAATAGATTTTAGTACTCAATGGATTGTATAACTTTATCAAGTGCAAGGTGAATATTAATTGCTGATGAAATTCATGTCATGTCAAAAAGATTGATGATATCTTCTTAAGGAAGCTTATAAGTTTTAAGATTTCCAAAAATTGCAGGTGGATTTTAATCTGATAATTAAAATAAGTTAAGTAAAAAGTATCAAAAAAAAATTAGCAGTTGATTGAATTGTATTATCAGTAATTTAATTTAATCAATATGTATCTTAATCTTAATATGCAAAGTTTAATTAGTGTTAAGCAACAAAAGACAAAATATTTTGAATAAATAAGAAAGTATAATTATTATTCTATAGTGATATAAATTATAATTAATGTAAATTATTATGCAAAATAATTTATATTGAAAGTCCGAGATCTTATCCAGGCTAGGGTCCCTTCTATATCCTAATCCATATATGATAAACGAAGTCTTAGGGTCCTTGTTTATTTAGAAAATGTATATATAAGTGATCAGAATAATTAATGCAATTATAATCAATAATTTGATTTTGCTATTAAATCAAAGTAATTGATTTTCATTAAATTGATTATAAGTGTGTGTGTGTGTGATAAACAAATTTAAATATTAAAAATATAAGAAACCAAACAAATTGGTTTTTATGATACAAATCCACTATAGCATCATTGTCTATCTCGCACCTATCTGGAATAGTGGGCATGTGAGAAAAGATAATTGACCAAGTTGTGCTTAAGGTAAGTCTCTTCTCATAATATTTATAAACATATAATTAAAACATAATAACTCTAATCTACAAGCCTTATCAAATCAAATTTTGGAGTTCCTTAATCTCTAGCACCAACAACAGTGTTTACAATTAAAATTTTCATTAAACATGCACTCCAATTCTAATAATTAACCTAAAAATGAATTATGTCAAATAATTAGGTTTTGAGAGATATTTTAAATTAAAATTCTGAACAAATATGATTCACATCCAAAGGTGGAAGTTCGAGCCTTGGTTAAGGGCTAACTCAAGAAAATCTGGTTTTTGTTGTCAGGATCTTGATAATGATCTTTGGTCTTGGTTTGGAAGCATTGTTTTTGTTGAACATACCCTGAGGTAGAATTGGGGAGTACGACCAACTCTCACTAGTTCTTTTTTAAATCACATGTTTTCAAAATATTTATTATGTTTCTCTCTTAACAATAAAATAAAATATACTTTTTTTCACCAAACAATGTTTTTGATTTCATGCCCATTTTCTTCATTTTATACTAAGATGTCATGTTCCATGCCAATATGTAAAAGTAAAATATAACAAGTGACTTTTTTATATTTTGTAAATCACCTTTTTATGAGTATTTTTTATACTATTAGTAATCAAATCCAATTTACATAAGAATGATCAATTTGAAAACAAATTATTTTGAACTCTTTGAATATTTTTCAACTTGTTTGAATTTTATGACCCTTGTGTTTGAAACCCAAGTTTATCAATAATTTTTTTTGTATAAAAATTATTATATAATTAATTAATATATCATATTAAAGTGTGTGTGTGCATGTGTGTAATATGTCCAATAAAAAAATAATTTAATAAGATCATATGGGTGTGCAACAAGAACAAGTTGGGAAAATATGATGTTTGACTAATTTGGCATGAGGAACACAACAATTTCTACTATTTGAATGTTTGTTTTAGGACTCAATCTAGTTAGTTGAGAAGACTATGACCATGAGACATTATCAAGTATCATATTAGATAGATAAATCAAATAGTATGGTGAGTTAATAGAGTTGATTAAGACCACAAGCAATTGAATGAGAATGAATTCATAAATAATGTATTTCTATATGAAGTTACTATTTAATCAACCTACTTGCAGTTTTTTTTGTGAGTGCCAAAATTATCTCTCTGCAACAAACACTTCTATTGAGATCATGCAACTCTTATTAAAGATATTCAATTCATTCATATAGAATTAAGGCATCACTTAGAGTATTCAACTCTCATTAAGGATACTTAATACCCTTTTAAGAGCATTAATCCCCCATTAAGGGCATTCAGCCCTCTTCAAAGATATTAGTTCTAATTAAGAGTAGAAAATCTTCATATAGGACACTTAGTTGTCCATCAAGGAGGCATGACTCTCAAAAAAAGAAATTAACACAAACAATAATACATATCTAATCAAGTCTTCGTACAACTCATCTAATTACTACCGGGTAAACACCAAATAATTATCGTTTAAATTATTTAACTAATATTATGTACAAATAAAAAAAATATTAGCCAACATATATATCTCATCATTATTAAAGGATACCAACAATCAAATGATCATGGCTAAGGTCATGTAGGAAAATTTTGTATAATTGAATTTGCAAAGAAAATAATAAAAGGATCAATAATATAAGAGAAAATAAAGATTTTTTTGTCTTTCCACATTTCACTTTCTAAATCACTTTCTTTATGGTTAATCATACAAAAATTGACTTAAATTTCAGAGAGTATGTCTAGCTAATATTTCTAAGTCACCTCTATTTGAGAGTCTCAAGTTCCATAATTTTCAAAAGATAAACAGTTTCTAGATCTAGTAGACCTAAGATTTGAAGATCCAATACCTGGAAGATTCGAGGATCTAAAAATAATGCTTCAATAATTAGTGTTGTCATTGGAAATTTAGAACAAAAAAAAACCAATTGTATGGAATGCCATTGCATCATCCCAATTATGGTTTAGTAGGGTTTCTTTATCTAGGACTTCGCTAAATCATCTTTGATTCTTGATCACTTAGCCTTCTAGTAATCACTAAATTATTAAATATTATATGAAGTGTCTCCATTGATGATGAACTTTTAGCACGAGAAAAAGAAGTTTAAATAAAGTAAGAAGAAAAAATGCAATAATTAAGAAATCTTATAGATGGTACAAAATATATGCAACACTAGATTGATTACCTATGGCTCCAATAATAGCTATGCGCTTTAACTTCTAGAAAAAGGACTTAAAGATTAGAGAAAGATTACCTCACAACTAATGAAGAATATATTCATAGCTCTCATGTTCCTACTCCAAATCAATATTGTTCTTGTACTCGATTGTAAGCAAGATTTCATTAGAATAATTAGTCATTGACCATGATATTGATACTACAAAAAACACATTAATCAATGGGACAAGTAGTGATCCATAGTCATTCACAGTTATGCACCCAATAACAACTTCATTATTGGAAGTCCCACAAGGTGGCATCAACATTTGACCTCGCACATTTGATCCATTTTTCAAATTAAGAAAAACCCATTATCAAACAAAGGGAAACTCACTATCAATATGTGTCCAACTACCTTGGCCACAAGAACATGCAAAATATTTCCTCAGAACTTACCCAACATATATTGTATTGCAAAACACCACAAGCATTCACTATTTCCTCTTTTACCATGTTCGATGGTTCCAATGATCTTCATAATAACATACAACACTTTAATTAGACTAAGATTCTAATTACTAAGAATGATCAAGTACTATGCTGATTAATTCTTTTGGCTTATGAAGAATATCATTAGTATGGTTACATAAATTACCACATGTCTTAATCAATTCATTCAATGGTTTATGATATTTTTTATCATTCATGTTTGATATGTTAATTGCTGATAATTTTATTTCTTTGGATAGTTTTTGATGCTGTACAACTATGGAAATATATGATAATTGGAATGATTTTATGAAATTAGAGTTTTGATGGCTTATGATGAATAATAGTGAAATCATTATGTTTTTAAAGAAAATTATTGACTTGAGTGATGGTTGGTCCAATTGAGTAGTTTCATTATTTATTCTTGGCTAAAACTCTACATAATTAGTCATGGTAATTTTTTTATGCCATGACTCTAACATATTTATTAACAGAATGTTTTTCAATATATAATATATATTTTTTGTTATTATATTATCTTGAAGTCACAGTCATACTTATCTTGTAATATTTAAATGACTTATATTAATTTAATGTCATAATAACAAAGTATCCTACTAATACTAAAATTCACAACTACTTCCAAGCACCATGACTTTTTCTTTACCAAAGCTTAATGTTATAAGTCTAAATACCATGGTCATTTCTCAGTACCACGACTCTTGCCTATAGAGAGTTGAAAGAGCAATACTCAAGTAGTGGTCTTTCCCAAGGCCATGACATTTTTAGCACAAGAGAAGGCAAAGCCACGACCATATTCTTGTCCCACAATTTTGATATATGGGCTAAAAGCAAATGCTATAATCACTTACTAATACCATGACTTTTGGGGTACAGAGAGCTTAAGAAATATTCTAAAGCTAGGACCACTTCTCAGAATCATGATATTCGGGAAACATAAAGTTAAGGAAGCATTTCAAAGTTGTGACTACTTTTCAGGGTCATGACCTTAAGCTCAAGAAACCAAAGACCAGAGTCATAGCATTGTTATAAAATCATGACTTTTAATTAAAAAATACCTAGGATTTGTGAAGTATGAAAGATATGGAAAAAGTAAAGGCGATAAAAGGCTGATATTTCTTCTTCTTCTCTACCTTCAAATAAACATAGTAATAACTTTATGAGTAATTTTCACACTCTCTAAGAGATCCATAAGTAAGTAAGAGATATAAGATAAATACTAAATCATAGAGTTGGGGGGCATGAATTTCAAACCCCTTCTCTAGGGTAGATTTCAATGATTAAAATATAAGAAATAGGTTTTGAATTCCATATTCTTATGAGGGTTATCAATAGAAACCCAAGATTTAAATTTTTTTATATAGCATATGAATCTCTCCACAGTGTTAAGTTAAATTTAAGTCTAGGATTTATTTATTTTAATTTATATGATGTATATATACTTTCAATATAAATGTAATATTTGATTTATATTATGAAATGAATGTTGAAAAAATTAGTGATTATATAGAACTAATATTAGGGTTTGATTATTGGTGGATTTATGCATGTTCTCATGTGGATGGTGATAAATAAATGATGTTCACTCATACATATGATAGGAAGGAAGTGATAACCCTTCAAACTATGATATATGATACAAAACTATAAATCTAAATGTGAAATTAAAGTATATTAATCATTGTGAATTTGATAATTATGAAGCCAAAAGCATGGATGATGCAACATACTAGCTCATTATACATGTATTAGAATAGCTGACTCTCAATTAAAGTGGGTATTTTATATAATATTTTCTAATGATTTCAACTTTAATATGAGAGTTGTATAATCTTTATGGAGTGATAAATAATTTATAGGATGTGTGTGAGTTGTTGTGACTCTTGATGTGATTATAACCCTTTAAGTTGTTTTTACTCGTATGGTTCTCATCAATGATATTTTAGAAAAGACTTAAGTTAATTGTGTGACTATGGTACTTAGAAAGCTGAAAGTACAAATACTTTAAGATCACATTAGTTCGAAGTCTTTAAGATACTCAAGGCTAGAAAAAAAATATACATACACAGCAACCATCAATTATAATTGATGATTTATCTAAAAGGTATGAACTTGTGAATGATCTTAAAGTAGAAATGATTTATTATCTTATTGGTAACATACTAATTAGATAACTATAAGGAGACTATCATTAAGAAGAACTTAATAGTGATAATCACCTTGTATTCTATTAGGACAAATAAATATTCTGATAATAATCCAACCTATATTCTGTATACAAACTAACATGAACTAAATTATATAAATATACATAATATGAATGAAAATAATAAACCACAATATCCAAGAGTCTTATCAAAATACTTAATTATCATATCTACTGAAATATTATTGTCTAACTATTGGTTAACCAAAGTATTGATACAATTCCTGTGGGACCAAGATTTAGATGAAAGTCTTTTTTACTATTTATATGACCTATATACTTGTGGATCTTTATTGATGAAAGATCCTTGCTAACAAGCTTTTGCGACAATGTCTAATAGATAAAATTGGGCAACATAAATAAAGTTGCAATAAGTTTTTGGTATTGTTGCCAAGAATTATTTTGTGGTTAGTCAATATGAGTTGGCATAATTATCCTTAGAAAATAATAGTTTTATTTTTAATAATTTTAATAATGATATTTTAATTATTTTTTTGAATCTACATTAGCTTGTCTTGCTATCTTGTTTTGATTGTAGAGTAGCTATGTTTGTTGTTTTCTAATCTTTTTCTTTTTCATTTTTTATTCCACCTTGTATGAGTAGAAATTCTAAGATTGAAAACCACCTTTAAATCGATAAATTGAGAGAATTAGGAGAGTAATTTTAAGACAAAAAATTGATAAAAAGTATATAGAGGTAACTATCAATAATAGAGAATCCTAAAATAATGATAGGAAAGTTATCCAATATCTCATCTACCACTGCACATTAAAAGATTATTAGAGGCTAGTGATGACGAATAATATTTTAGGTATTTGGATGCAACCAATCGAAATAAATTACTTTGAGTTGAAACCAAGTCTGATAGTGATAGTTTAGTAGCACTAATATAATGGGAAGAAATCAAAGGATTTGAATGAGTATGTCACAATATTTTTAGAGTTATATGATATAATAAAGATGAATATTGTTATCCATAATGCTCACAGATTACATCTATTCTCATTTTTATTTAGGGATAAGGCATAAAATAAATTTTACTATTTATCTTGAGGTTTTATTGAGAGTTGAGACAGACTTGTGTGGGCCTTTCCTACAATGTTTTCTCCATCTCAATTCACCTCATAATTATGGAGTGAGATAAGCCAATTCTGGTAGGATGAGCAGAAAATTTTATATGATACTTAGGACCATTTTAAGAAGTTGTTAAGGAGGTTCTCTCAACATGAGTTTGAGTTTTAGTTCCATGCTCAAACTTTCTATAATTAGTTGAATTATATGATGAGGTGTACTATTAATACGACTATGACTTGGTTGATAATGAATAGGCCTCCATGGGGGGCACACTATTTATTTGAAGCGTCGGTAAGAAATAACTACCAAACTTGAAATAATCTCACCTTTGGAAGAAGATAAATTGGATTATTGGAGTTGAACTGATTTACCATAATTAAAAGAAAGATGGATGCTTCTATAAAGAAGCTTGAAACTAAAGAAGAAAAGCCAAGATGATTGGGATAAGGTAATATTTTGCAACAATACAAAATGGTGAATCTAGATCCCATTTATCAAATGAAAAATGCTAATAGATCGCAAGACAAAGGATATTTGTTTTGATCCAATAATAATATTTCTACGCATGACCATCCAAATGTGAGAAATCATAATTTTTTTTCTGTATGAAGGCCATGAGAATGGGTGGCAGAATATTAGGAAATCTTTGAAGAACATTGAAAATAATTTGATTAGCTACAATATTCAAAGAGGAACAAACTTAAATTATCAACTTTTAATGGGAGAAGAAAAGTCAAATATAAAGGATAAGTTGAGCATTATATTGATAGAAATAAAGAGGAGAAATGGCCACCAATATAATTGGATGGAGAGACATGAAGTGAGATTATATCACATGAGTTTAACAATATGAATTATAGAGAATCAAATTAGACAATTGGTATTATTGATAAAATAAAAATAAGTTAATGTATTTCCAAGTAATAATTGGTCATTTGACAAACCCGAAGAAGTTCCTATTTATATTATTTCAAAGTGGAAAAGAGTTAGAGGGGGCAACGAAGAGAGCAAGTTGAATCTGAAAGTTCTAGAAATGATAGTGCTGTGACTTTCCTAAAAGTCATAGCTTTTTTCTAAAACTCACCCAAAGTTATGAAGACAATAATGTGAACTAGAAAGAAGCAAAAAATAAATTTCTAATAAATATACTATTTCTACAACATTTTAGGATGATGTTGAAAGAAAACTTTAAGAAATTTGTTAATATTTTCTAAAAACTAGAAGTGAATATATCATTTTCAAAAATGATATCTCAAATGTTGAATTATGTACAATTAATGAAGGATATCAAGAATAATAAGAAAAAGCTAAAAACATATGAAACCATGAATATGACTATACAATATAGTATAATTATTCAATGACCACTCCCAAGGAAATTTAAGGATCAAAAAATTATAATATACCTTATATAATGAGGGGTCACATATTTCAGAGGATACTATGAATATTGGGATCAAGTTTCAACTAGATGCCTTTATCAATTGCATGAAGATTGAATCTCAAAAAAATAACTCCAAAATCTCTTTCATTCCAAATGGTCAATCAGATAATCAAACACCTAGATGATATTATGAAAGATGGCTAATGTTGATATCTTTACACGCCATTGATTTTAGGAAAGCTATTTTTGAGCACTAGACAAGTACATATTGGTGTCAAGAAGAAAGAATTCACTCTCACTATCGATGAGGATCAAGTAAGGTCTAATCTTAAAAAAAAGATTATGGAGTCTAGATGATGGCCATGTGGGTTATTGGATAATAGATAATCTCTTTCATATGATAATGAAACAAAAAGTTGACTTTAAATATGAAGATTTTGTAGAATACAACTAGCCTTATGAAGATAAAAAAATAGCATAGAAAAGAAACTATGAAGTTGTAAAAGTGATGAACTAGAAGATGAAAAAGATGACATAGAAGAGCTACTTTGGAGTTGTGGAACTAATGAACTAGAAGATGAAGATAACTGCTATGAAGTGGCATAATTTTACGGAGCTACAAATTTAAAATATTATAATTAAGATGACTTCAAAGAGGCTAGGAAAAGAAACAAAATGCTCAAACTCTTTATTATATAAAAACAATGATTTAAAGAATTTAGTGATTTTTCTCATAAGCTCAATGACAAAGCCATAATTGGGCTCAATGCCATAACTTTTGGAAATAAGTATGCTTAAAATGACTAGGCTAGAACTGAAGAAGAAAATAACTAGGCTAATACCAAAAATAAGTTGTGGCATCTTTTTTAGGAAAGGCCCAAACAAGGAAATCCAATTGGCGAGATGTTGAAAGAAGATATAAGAAGAAAGGAAGCAAGTATGAATACTTAAAAGCTAGCTTGGATGCCAGAGATCAATGGTATAGGTAAGAAATTATTCATGATCTAGATATTGACATTAAATATAACACTATTTGGTAGATGTTTAATATTAAAACTTTCAAACATTTTTATATATTTTTGTAAATTATGATGATGGCTAAGCATAAAAATAAAATAATTATGGATCAATTTCATGACTTTTGAGTTTCAGTAATTTTTGAAGAATAATCATGAAATCGATAGATTTTTGGAGGCAGATAGTTGAGGGATAAAGTATGAAGCATTGCATAATTTTGAGATTTATTCTTGGCCAAAACTTTACATAATTGGTCATGATAATCTTTGTATGTCATGATTCTTCTAACTCATTAGCACAATCCTTCTATTGTGTAACATATTCTTTGTAATTACGATATTATTATAAAGTCATAACTATACTTATCTAGTAAATTTTAAATTGCTATGATACAAAATTTAAATCATATTAATCAAGTACTGCATGATGCTACAAGTCACAACCATATCCTAGTGCCATGACTATATTTAATATGGCTCGATAGTCTCAAGCGAGAGCTGTGACTTTTTAACAAAGCCATGACTTTTGAGATTTAGAAAGTTAGAGAGCCATAACTACTTAGGCTAAAGCCATAATAATTATTAAATTTTATAACTTTTAGTACATGAAATGTTATATAGGAAATTGCTTGAGTATGACTATTCATAAAGGTTGTGACTCTTGTCCTCAAAGTAAGGTAAAGTCATTAATTTTATGTTTAGATTATTGTGAGTGTCACAACATTTTTGCAACACTATTGTGATATGATATATGAGGGAAATAAAGGTCAATGCCACAACCACTCATAGTGTCATGAATACATGGGACACAAGAAATACTAATTTTTCTATAATGGCCATTTCTCAACATCGAGGTCATAGGATACACATGAGAGACATTCTCAGTGTCATGGTCATTTCTCAATACCATGGCTATATGATGATCAAGAGAAACTAAAGCCAATGTTGTGTCCATTTTCCAATATCATGATCATATTATGATATGATAGACCATTCATAATGTAATTACAATTCCTAGCATCAAGACCCTATATGAAGAATAAGAAAGACAAATACACAATATCATAGCTATTTCTCAATACCAGGCATTTATGTTACAAAGAGATTAGGATCAAGTCATTTTCATTGCCTAGTGTCATTACAAAAAAAATTAGGATATATTTTATATTCATAGTTATTTCCTAGAGTCATAACTTCAAGTTTAAGAGATGAAGACCAAAGTGGTAGTTTTATTTTGAAAGCTATGACTTTCTACTTAAAGTTTTATATAATCACCCAAGTATAATATAGAAAGAGATAAATTCTATGCGAATTTAATTTTCTATGTTTTTCTTCCTTACAACAAGCACCATAATGCACCTACCAAACTCTAAGAGTGAATTTTATACTTCCTAGGAGCACTATAAGTAAGCAAGGGACTTAAGACTTAATACTAATCACTAGAGTTTGAAGGTGTTGCTCTCAAACCCCTTTAATAGGATTATTTGAGAATTTCTATCAAAATATAATCTAGTATAAGATTTGTATAATTTGGTTTATGTGATGTGAGAATAGTTTTACATTGATGAATATCTTTTGGTTTAGGTTATATTATGGATATTAATGGATGAATGATTAATTACAACTTGAACTAGGGTTTGACTATTGGTAGGTTTGTGTGTGATTTATATGGTGGATGATGATCGGTAAACCATGATGTTCACTCATATAAATGGTAGGAAAAAAGTGATAGCCATTTTAACACTGATGCATGAGATAAACTTATATGTTAAAACCCAAATATAGGTATGTTAATCATTGCAAGTATAATACTTATAAAACTAAAAGAGTGAATTCTATTACGTCAATCCATTGTATATATCTTAGAAAAATTAGTTCTCAATTAGGATTGACATTATATATAATATTCTTCTAAAAGTTTTATTTTTAGTGTGCGAGCCACATTATTACCAAGAAGAATAATGAAAAGCAATTTTTGGGATATGCATGAGTATTTAATGACTCATAAAGTGGTGACAACCTTTATGAATTATTTTCACTCATATGATTCCCATCAATGAAACTTGAAAAAAGAATTTATTAATTGTAAGAGTATAATGCTCACACAATTGAAAATACAAATTCTTACAAATCATATCGATTCTTGGACATTCATATCACACGAGGTCATAGAAACAATCAAGAATAGTTGATGAGTTGTCTAAAAGTATGAGATTCTAAATGGCTCTTGAGCAAAGATGACTTGTTGTCTTAGTGGTGATGTACATAGGGGATAGCTACGAGGATACTACCATTGGGATGAGCTCAATGGTTATAAACACATTGTATGTCATTAGATAAAAAATTCATTACACAATAATTCAACCTTCATTTTATGTTCAATCATAATATAATTCGAGCTAATTTGAAAACACATGACATAAATTAAATGAACAAGCTCATGGATCTAAGATTGATTCCACAATCCAGATATGTATTTTACTAGAATTTAGTTTTCTTGCTTTTAATAACAAAACTACTTATATAATCCATGTGGATTGATATCTAGACAAAAATTCTTTTTACTACTTGTAAGACTCATGCACTTGTAGATCTCAATTGATAAGATACTCTTACCAATGAGCTTTTGGGACACCGCTCAATCAACAAAATTAGATGACATAACAAAGTCACAAAAAAGTTTTTGGTACCATTTTCCAGAATTATTTAGTTTAATTAGAAAAATTTAAATACTAAGTCTTGTTAACTTGTTTGAAAAAAGGAATATTATATTTTCATATTTTGCTTATATCTTTTTCCTTATTTTTTTAGTCTCCAATCTACGATTCAAAATGTTTAGCCAATCTTTCCTCAATATCCTAAAGAAAATTATTAAAGAGCTTTAGTTAAAGAATGAAGTAGATGAAATTTATTTTTGGAAATATGAGATACAAGAATATCCCAAACTATCAGTACAAGGAGACTCATCATGCTCAAAGTATTGATTTTTATTATGAACCTTATGGTGATTAGTATCAATCCTATTATCAATCAAAATATAGTTATGAAAAGTAAAAATATGGAATCCATGAGAAGATTACATTTCATGATTCCCATCCATCATCTGAATTTTCATTCACAACTAAGCTTGAAGAAATACTAATTGAATTGAGAAGATTCAACACTACTATAGAAGAGAAAGTGAGACAAATGGATGAGAAATACAAAGTAATTGATTTTTTTTAAGTTCGAAAAGAGCATTGCTTAAAAAATGTTTGTGGCTATTATAGAGATTATTGTGGTTGAAAATTTAGAAGAGTAAATTGAAGATATAACCTCAATCATTTAAGTAGAAAGTGATAAAGATGAGAAATACTTTGAGAAAAATTATTTGGAGTTATGAAAATGAGGAAAAAGGAGAAGATGACTACTATTAAATCATGATATTCTTTGAAGTCATAACCTTGAAGGAGTCTAATGCTGACAACTTTAAGAAAGATGAGAAAAATAATTCAGAAATACAAGGATGAGATAGAAATTGTGGAGGATCAAATCAAAAACAAGGCTATGACTATACACAATACTACAACCTTGGGGTTTTAGAATGAAAATAACCAAAGAAATCTTGAAGACAAAGTCATAGCTATACACAAGACTATGACTTTGGTGTTATAGGATAAAATAGTTTATCATAAGCTTAAACACAAAGTTGTAGTTGTGCACAACATCATAACTTTGGAGTTATATAATAAAAAGGGTAAAAAAAAAACTTAAAGCATGATCTATGGCTATACTTAGTACCATGACTTTGGGGATCCAATAAAAAAATAATAAAGAAAAGCTAAATGGAAAAAGTTATGATTGTACTCACTGCCACAACTTTTGGGATTAATGAAGAAAATGGACAACCCAACATAGAAAAAGAAGGTGTGATATTCACTAAACTAATGGTATCTAACAAAGAAAAAGTCAAAGAAACAAGTATAGCTAAAGCAAAACCAAATGAAAAAAAATAATAAGGTAAAATAATATACTTAGAATCTTGTATGGATAGTAGAGATCTCCAATAGAAGAAATAAGTTTTTGATAGTTTAGCTATGGATACTAAATGAAGTACTGGAAGATAATTCAAATTTTTTTCTCTAAGTGTGATGTAATTGACACTTATATTCATCACTTAAATGAGTGTACACACCAAATGACCCACAAGCATAGTCATGGAACTCAAATCCTACCATGACTATCAATATGTCCACTTGAAGTAGCTCCACTATTAGAAACTTTATGCCACTCAAATCTAGTCATAGAAAAAAAAACTTTTTCTTTGAGATGTTAAAGATTTTTTTGTATGCAAGGGAAGTTATTTTTTGGTGATGAGTAACCAATTTAGTGGGTAAATTTGTTCAATATTCAAACTACCAAACATTCTTATATATTTTGATGATTTGTGATGATGTGTAGGTATAGAAATATGATAATTATAGATTAATTTCATAACTTTTGAGTTTTTAAGGATTTTGATGAATAATCATAAAATTGATAGATTTTTAGAGGTGCTTGGTCATGGGATAGAGTATGGAGCCTCATATAATTTTGGCATCAATTCTTGGTTGAAACTCTACCCAACTAGTCATGGAAATCTTTGTACACCATGACCCTACCAACTCATTATCATTTTCTTCCAGTATGCATAAATTCTTTGTGCCTATGATATTATCATACAACACAGTTATACTTATTTCATAAAATTTAAATGGTAATGATAGTAATTTTATGTCATGATAATCAGTATTCCATTGGTAATAAAGTCATGGTCATATTCTAGCACAATGACATTTTCTTTAATATAGCTTAATAGTCTTAGTAAAAGCTATGATCTTTTCATAAAGTCATGACTTTTTAGTTTGAGAAAGTGATAGAGCCAAAACTATTCAAACCAAAGGCATTACATTTATTTAGCACCATAACTTTTGGGATATGAAATGTTACAAAAGGCATTAGTTGAGTATGACCATTCCTCAAGGCCGCAACTTTTGTCCTCAAAAGAATGCAAAGCCATAACTTTTTATATTTGAGTTAATTTTTAGTGTCATGGCATCTATACAGCAACATGATGATAAGATATTTGAGAGGAGTGAATGTCAGTGCCATGATCACTCTTAGTATATAAATACTTGAGATGCATTAAAGGCCACTTTTTGTGCCTTGGCCATTTCTCAGCACTTTGGCCATATTATACAATGAGAGACATTCTCAATGGCACTACCATTTCCTAGCATCATGTACATATTATGATATGAAAGGCCATTAACATTGTCATGTCTATTCCTTTCACTACATCCTTGTATGTAGAACAATGGAGGAAGACCCACAAAGCCACAACTACTTCTCAACACCATGACTTGGTGTTACAAAGACATTAGGCCAAAGTCAATTTCATTGCCCAACACCTTGACTTTGTGCTATATAAAATATTGGAATATATTCTAAAGTCACAACCATTTTCTACAGTCATGATCTCAAACTTAATAGATAAAGACCAAATTGGTGGTTTTCTTCTAAAATTCATAACTTTCTACTTAAAATAATGTAGAATTGTCGAGTATTAAAGTAGAAGAGAGAAAATTTAATGGGAGCTCTCCATTCTTTTTCTTCCTCTACGTAACAAGCAAGGGTCATGGTGTAGTTACCAAATCCTAGGGGTAATTTTCACACTCTTTAGGGGCTCCACAAATAAGCAAGAGATGCAAGACTTAATTCTAATCCCTATAGTAAGGAGCGTGACTCTCAAACACCCCTCTCTAGGGTAAATTCAATAATTTCTATTATAATAACATGTGTTCTAGGATTTTCATAAGTTAGTTTATTTAATGTGATAATGATTTTACATTAATGGATGTGTTTTGATTTATGATGTTATGAATATTGATGGATGAGTGATTAAATAGAACTTGAACTAGAGTTTTAGCTATTGGTAGGTTTGTGCAAGATTTTCATGGTGGATGATCAAAGATAAATCATGATGCTCACTCACGAATATGATAGGAAGTAAGTGATAGCCCTTCTCACTATAAAGCTTGAGATAAATCTAAATGTTAAAATCCAAAATTTGGGTATGTTAATTATGAATATAGCACTTATGAAGCAAAAAGTGTAAATACTTTTACATACTAATAGATTTAAAATTTTGGTACGAATGGTGATAGGCAAACCATGAGGCTCAGTTGTGCTTATGCTAGAAGAAAGTGACTACCCTTCTAGCTATAATCAACATCATTACTGGAAATTGTTGGTTGCCTATATTTTAACTGTTCAACATAAATACTACACAAATATTAAAAGAGAGATAAAAATATATATCAATTTTTAATAATTCCTATTAAAGATAAAATTAAACTATGATTAAACCTGCAACCATTTTGTGTATACATACTCAATATATGGTGCAACATCCTCACAATTAAGTAAAACATAGCTCCAGATTGCTTTGTACTCTTCATCTGTCATACATCTTTTCATTTCTCTTCCAAATGCTCTTCTAGAGTACTTGAAGATAGATAGTTTGTTCACATAATCATTTTCTATCATCACATTACCTTCATCCTTCCGAGGGACATTTCTATTCTTTGTATTAACATGATCCTCAAAATATTAAGAACAAAATGATGATGCATCTTCTACTAAATATGCATTGCAAATTGAACATTTAACTTTTTCCTTGTTCCTAACATTCAATTTCAACTTTTTTTTTTTTAAAAAAATTTTGTTTATTAATTTAACCCTCTCTTTTGGCGGAGGAATACCATTTATACAAACTAAGTCTACCCTTTCCCCGCTTACACCCTTTCCTATCCTCTTTTTTCAAATAAAGAAATACATTGTTCATTATTCTACCTAAAATTATTTTCCAAATCTATTTTATTTTTCTATTCTTGCTTTCGAGTAAGCTGTTTTTTGAATAAATTTGATGCTCTGTTTCTCTGGTGAAGCCTTCTTTTAATTTCTTTACTTGACTTTGGGAGCTCAGCCTTTGAATCGTTCTTGATCCCCCCCATGTTTTCACACCTTGTGCTAACTTGAAAGTACTGACAATGGCAAGTGTTCAGGCCTTTGAGAAGCTCACTAAAGCTTTCACTTTAGCTTAATATTAGAGAGAGTCATGTGGTATTCTGCCACCACGAGACATTTCAGCAGCCTTATTCTAGCCATATTCCAGCAGCTTTTTTGGCAGCCTTACTCAGCAGCTTCAGCAGCTTTTTCAGCAGCCTATTTTGCAACAGTTTCAACATCCAGCAGCCTTCATTCCCTCAGTCCAGCTGCTTCATTCCAGCCATACAGGTGCAGCTTTAACATCAGTATAGCAGCCATACAGTTTCAGCATCCAGCAGCCTTCATTCCCTCAGTCCATCTGCTTCATTCCAGCCATACAGGTGCAGCTTTAACATCAGTACAGCAGCATATCCGCGCAGCATATCCGCGCAACAGCTTTAACATCAGTACAACATACAGCTTTTACACTATGACAGACTCTAACTATTTCTATATACTATTGATAAATTAACACATACTTTATAACACATCCACTTGTGTTTCAGACATATTCACACATTATAACATATCCATCATAACATTTAAATAACTAAAATTAATACAGACTCAGAAGATTAACACAAAAACTTGAGCATTGCCGGATCCATCTACTTTCCTGACCCTACTGCTAAGAAAAACAGCAGTACAAAAATACAAACTACAAGAAAAATACCAATTCAGATTAGTTTACTGTAGAGACAGATCCTTCGTGCAAACCTGTACCCCATCATAAGCATAAATAAAGCTTAAAACATACAATAAACAAAGAAATTAGACTGTATGTGCCAACCAATCTTGCCTCCCAATAAATGAAGCTTTGAATGAGCTGCGCTGCTAAGAATGACAAATACATCTATACCATATTCCCCAAGAGAACTCCATTTTTACCGTTAACCTTTCCTCTTCTATTATACCTATATAATCTATTAAATTTAACTGCCTCTCACTTTCTACTCTTGCTAACTCTTACATAGGGAATTGCATTCTTGTCTAGTTCCACTAGGCCTTTTATTTTTATCGGCAGAGTAACCTCATCATATTCTACTTCTCCTTTTTGCGAACCTAGCCTTGAAAGATTGTCTGCCAGGGTGTTTAGCTCTCTATATATATGTAATATTGATGCATTCAGTTCTTTTATGTATATAATTAAAATGCTTCCAAGCAGGTGAATCTGATGGATGACATATTACCCCTTCTTCTACCTCATGCTCGGAATGCCACCTCATATTATTTGTTGTAGCATTTGATACATATAGTCTCTGTAATCGAGGAATTAATGGAAAATAATATATCTTTTTAAATACAACCTTCAATTTTTGTGGCGTATCTACAACACGAGGTGCCTTCTTAAATTAAGGATGATCACAAAACTTACAGCTAATTAAATCACTATCACCACCCCAATATAACATACATCTATTTAAACAACAATCATATTTTTTGACTGTTAGACTCATCCCTCATAGCAACTTCATAGTGTTGTAAAAGTTGTTAGTGATCAAATTATTATCCGTAACAATCTTCTTCATCAGTTCCGTCACTTGATCAAATAATTACTCAGACATATGATTTTCTGACTTAATGCTCATAAGTCGAGCCACAAGTGACAATTTTGAATGTGTTTTACAACCAGGCCACAACTCTTTATCTGTAGCTTTAAGTATTTCATAAAATTTCTGATCTTCGGGATTAGGTGGTTCATCCATGAAATCCATATTGAAGTCAGCACCAGCAGCTTCCATAATCATTCTATGGTATGTGTTTGATGATTCTTCACCACAAACAAACAATTCAGTACTCTTATTTTTTTCAATATTCAGAGCCGTTATACTTTCCCCATGATAAATCCAAACAAAATAATTTGGCACAAAGCCATATTTTTCCAAATGGTATCTTATAGTGTTTGTTTCATGAAAAGAGATATTCTGACACTTGCGATGATTACATGGAACACTTTATTTTTTCTCCATCCATCCATCTCGATTGACTACATGCAAAATTGATGAAAGTTTCAAGCCAACTCAAAAAATATTTATTCAAAAATTCATTAATAAACCTTCTATACATCCAATGATGATCTAAACTCATTCTACCCAATTTTATTTACAAAAAATAATGCTCAATCAATATTTTGAATTAAACATTCTATTACTTCAAAATATACTGATAATTAAATAAAATTACTTACAGATGATATTCAAAAATTAAATATCATGAATATCAAGGCAATTCATTTATAGAATCTACATGAATAGATAAAGCTATTTTTAGCACAATAAAGATTAATAGATATCACAGTAATACTAGATAAAATGAGCAAAATATGATAATGCACAAGAAATGAAAGCAAAAAAGAAAGACATTTAATGTTTGAAGGTGGAGAGAGAGAAGGGGGAGCGAGAGAGAAGGTGGAGAGAGAGAGAGTGGCAGAGAAATGGGGAGATGGGGGGAGAGAGAGAGGAGAGAGAGGAGAGAGAGGAGGGAGAAAGAGGGGGAGAGAAATGGTGAAAGTGAGAGAGAGGGAGAGAGAGAGAGATAGAGAGAGAGAGGAAGAGAGAGAGAGGGAGAGAGAGGAAATAGAGAGAGAGGGAGAGAGAGGGGGAGGGGGGGAGAGAGAAAGAACAAGCAAGAAAGGTGAGCGAGAAAAAAAATAACAATAGATAGTGTGACACAAAGAAAAAGAGTAACAGAAAGAATTAGAGAGGGAGAGAGAGACACATAGAGAGTGCAGTGTTAGAATGAAAAATTATATAAAAGAAAATAAAATTTCTTCTGTATAAACCTATCAAATATTACATCTTTTGTCATACATAAGTTCATATTTGAGCCTGAGGCCCAAGGGTTGGGATTAGGTAAGAGTACAACCCTTATTTGTATTATACCATATATGAGTTTGATCAACGGACACTCACATGCTATGTGCTTACATATTATTGATATTATATCTTTTGCCATTTAATTTCAAGTTAGTGCAACAAATTAGTATTATCCTATATATAATTATATGTTAGGATACATATAGTAAATGTAGTTATAAATAGTTACATATAGTTAAACATATAATTATATATAGAAATATGCATACAAGCAGTTATAAGTAAATATAAATAAGTGTATACGAAGTTATAAACAATAATATAGATTTACATATATGTATACATAATTAAAAATAAAGTTATATTTATTTATATAGAGTTATTTATAGTTATAAGAATATTTATATATAGTTATACACATATAGTTAAACAATTGTGTCGTATGTTTTTATACATATAATTATAAATATTATTACATGTAGTTATACATATAGTTACACGTATAGTTAAACTTATATTTATACATGTATGTATATATATTTTATCATATAATTTTTTATACTAAAATATAATACATGTCGTATGTATATACATATAGTAAGATAGGATTATTTATAGTTGTATGTTAGTACATATAATATATATAGTTAAAAAAAATTATATATGGTTAAACATTTAGTTATATATATATATATATATATATATATATATATATATATATTCATACGAGTAATTAAATTTAGTTATAGATAAATATATACAATGTTATAAACAAATATATAGATTTACATATATGTATACATATATGTAAAAATAGTTAAAAATATAGTTATATTTAATTATATAAAGTTTTATTTAGTTTTACAAATATTTATATATAGTTATACAATTATAATTAAATATAATGTTGTATGTTGTTATACATGTAATTATAAATATAGTTACATGTGGGTATACATATAGTTACACGTATAGTTAAACTTATATTTATACATGCATGTATATATATTTGTTCATATAATTTCATATATTTATACATATAGTTGTGTATAGGTTTGGAAATACTAAAATACATTTTTTATACTAATATATAAAAATGTATATTTAATATATGTTGTTAATTATATATTTAAATATAGGTTATACAGTAATAATATAAAATTATGTATAGTTATATATATTATTATACATATAATATATATAGTTATAAAAAATATATATCATTAAACATTTAGTTATATATATATATATATATATATTCTTATAAGTATGAGTAGTTATATTTTACATAAATATATACAAAGTTATAAACAAATATACAGATTTACATATATCTATACACATATGTATACACATATGTATAAATAGTAAAAAATATTGTTATATTTAATTATATAAAGTTTTATTTAGTTTTAAAAATATTTATATATAGTTATACACATATAATTAAACATTATATTATATGTCATTATACATGTAATTATAAATATAGTTACATGTGGCACTGCAAGAAAAATCTCATATAGCTAGGGACAATTCCCTAGATAAATGGTCATTTTTCGTCGCTAAATGGGATATAACAATAGATTACCGATGGATTGGTTCCCTATCTAAAGTACCTCTTGCTAAATTTTAGCGACGGAATTGTCCCTAGCTAAAAAGTTAGTGAGAGAAAAATCCATTGCTAAAAAAGAAAAATTACATAGCTAAATTAGTAAGATAAATGAGAAATTTCGTCGCTAAACAAAAATAATTACGGATAATTCCCTAGCTAAAGTGCTGGTATATAAATTTTAGCAACGGATATTATCCCTAGCTGAATAATTTTAGCGACAGAGTATCCATCACTAATTTTAATATTTTCATAGCTAAATGAGCTAGGGAAATTTTCATAGATAATTTAGCAAGAGATTTTTCCCTTGCTAATTTATCAAGTGAATTTTCCCTAGTCATTTTAATTTCAAAAATAATTTCATTATTTAAAAATATTTAAATTTTTTTAATTAAATAATTTAATATTTTTATATCAAATTGAATACAAATTGAAACTATAATTAATTTATAATAAACAAAAAACAAAATCATTTAAAATCTTTATGTAAATTCAATATTCTACATAATTGAAACAAAAAAATAACAAACATTTATTTGATCTTATTCATCAATGTATCTACCGATAGTGAATAAAGTATAATATATTCATTCATTAACGTTGCTTTCTCTTTCTCAGCTCCTCCGATCATTATTTTTCTACTGCGACAAAGCTGTCCTAGTCACGACACGTAATGTCTAGTGAAAATCTCATCAGTTATAGAAGCTTTGTATGAGGAACAATGCTGTATCACATCTATAAGAAAATTAAACAACTCAGTCAAATTAACAAAAAGGTTATGTTTTGATACATATATAATCTTGTAGTATATATGTAAATATATACTAGCATTTCACTCGTACATATATTACTGCAGAATATGTACATATAAATAGCAGTATTATGTGTACATATAAACTAAGTACAAATATACTCAGTATAAACGTACATAAAATACTGCATTATTAAATGTACGTATATACTGACTTATTCGTACATATATATCTCATTTGGTGTTGTTGCTACTGCTCCCACTGCTGCTCCTGCCACTGCTACCATTGCCACTGTCACTCCCAATACCATTATTGCTATCCCCACTGTCGCCACCGCCACTGCAGCCGCCGCTGTGGCTGCCGCTGCCGCTCCCGCCGCTGCTACTGCCACCGCCACTACTGCCATTGCCGCCTCTATCGCTACTGCTGCTGCTGCTCCCACCATTGCTACCATCATTGCCGCTACTGTCGCTACTTCCGGCACTGTTGCGGCTTCATGTGCAGCTGCTGCTACCGGTGCTGCTTTCGATGCAGCCGCTGCCTCTGCCTCCTATGTCGTCACTCCTGCCGCTACCACTCCCGACGTAGCTACCACCACTATAGCACCCGCTGCTAGTGCCGCCACCTCTACCGTCTCTGCTGCTTCCTCTACCACCTCTATCATTGCTGTCGCAACTACTATTCATGATAATAGGCTTTTACATACCTGTAATAGGCTAAAAATCTACCCAAAAAATTCGGAGACACACAAACATTTTCACAGATATATAAAAAACATATATTATAGACATGAATAAACACAAAATAACATTTATTCTCATTCAGCTTAAACTAATATTTAATTAAATAATTTAATATTTATATATTAAATTCAATAAAAACACAAACTATAAATGAAAATATTAAATTAAACAAAAAAAATTCATTTAATAACTTATTCTAATACAATATTTTAAATAACTAAAAAAATGAAAAAAATTATATTACATCTTAGAAATCAATGTATCTACTGACTGTGCATAAAGTATAATCTATCAATGCATTAACATTACTTTCTCTCCCTCTACTCCTCCGATCACCAACTTTTCGCTGTGAAAAAGTTGTCCGAGTCACACTGCTTCATGTATGTTGAAAAATCTTTTCACTTATACAAGCTTCATATGGACAACAATATGGTATCACAACTGTAAGAAATTTAAACCACTAAATCAAATCAAAATAAATAAAAAAAACTATGTTTTTTAAATATATATTACAACAGAAAAAAATATTCATATATACTAGCATTTCATTCATACATATATTAATGCAGTATCTGTACAAATAAATTGCAGTATTATGCGTACATATATACCGAGTATATTTATACTTCGTATATATGTACATAAAATACTACAGAATTATATGTACGTATATACTGACTATATACATACGTATATACCACATTTGTTTCCATTCCTACTCCTCACACTGTCGTTGCCGCCCTTGCCGCTGTGGCTACTGTCAGTGCAGCCTCCACTGCCACTGCTGCCATTGCTGCCTCTACTGCCACTACTACCTCCACTGCCACTGCTACTTCCGCTGCCGCTGCTGCCATTGATGTCGCCGTTGCCACTACATTTTTCACTGCCATCGCTGCATCCTTCGCTACCGCCGCTTCCTTGGCTGCAGCCACTGCCATTGCTGCCATTGTTGTCGTTGCTGCCGCTGATGCCGCTACTGATGCTGCTGCCGCTGATGCTGCTACTGATGCTGCTGCCATTGATGCCGCTGCTGATGCTGCTGCCGCTGATGCCGCTGCTGATGCTGCTGCCGCTGCCTCCACTGCGGCTGCTGCCGACCCCGCCACTGCCACTGCTGGCGATGCCGCTGCCACTACTGGCGATGCCACTGCCACTGCTGCCAATTCTGCTACCATTGCTGCTGCTTTTGGCACCACTGTCGTCACTACCGCCGCTGCTACAGCTACCACTGATGATAATAGGCTTTTACATACTTATAATAGGCTACAACTCTACCCTAAAATTTTGGAGAAACACAAACATTTTCATAGATATATAAAAATAGTTCTTATAGACATGAACAAAAAAATTACAGTTGAATGTCATATAGTTTCAACAAAATTTTAAATGAATAATTTAATATTTTAAAATTAAATTTAATAAAAACAAAAACTATAATTGAAAATTTTAAATTAAAAAAAATTCATTCAATAACTTATTCTAATACAATAATTAAAAAAACTAAATAATAAAATAATAACATTATATTACATCTTATTAATCAATGTATCTACCGACTGTGCATAAAGTATAATCTATCAATGCATTGATGTTGCTTTCTCTCCCACTGCTCCTCTGATCACCAACCTTCTGCAGTGAAAATGCTGCCCGAGTCACGGTACTTCATGTTTGTTGAAATATGTCTTCACTTATATAAGATTCGTATAGGAAACAATGTGGTATCATATCTGTATGAAATTTAAACCACCAAATCAAATCAAAATAAATAAAAAAAATATGTTTTGATAAATATATATTACTGTAGTTAATATGTACATATATACTAGTATTTTACTCGTACATATATTACTATCGTATATGTGCATATAAACTGCAGTATTATGCATACATATATACTAAGTACATATATATACTTAGTATATATGTACATAAGATTCTGTAGTATTATATGTACGTATATATTGACTATATACGTACGTATATACCGTATTTGTTGTCATTGCTGCTGCTCCCGCTACCGCTACAACTCTTGCCGCTACTGCTGCTGCCACTGCCACTACCAATGTTGCTGTCACTGCTGCTGCTGCTGCTACCACTACCGCTGCTACCACTGTCGCTGCTGTTGCTGCCGATGCAGCCACTGTCATTGCCGTTGCTGCTGCCGCTACTCTTCTTGCTGCCACCGCTACTACCACCGTAGCTGTAGCTATTGCTACTGCCATTGCTATCACTGATGCGGGTGCTGCCGCTACTATCGGTGCTACCGCAGATGCCGCCACTGTCACCGATGTCACCTCTACCACTGCCGCCGCCGCTACCACTCCTACCGCTCCTGCCGCTCCTACCACTACTACAGTCGATGTCGCTTCCACCGCTGCCACTGCCACTACTGCCACCGCTATCACTTCCACTGCCGCCACAGCCATCACTACCATCTTTGCCGCTAATGAATTCAGGCTTTTACATACCTATGATAGGCTAAAACTTTACCCAAAAAATTCATTGACACAAAAACATGTTCACATATATATATAAACAAATATTATAGACATGAACAAATACAAATTAAAATTGATTGTCATATAGGTTCAAAAAAAATCCAAAAGATGTCCAACAAGTATGTTTAGAGATAAAGAGTGTAAAAATAAAATCTTTTTAGAATAATAAAAATTAGATAAGCTAGCCATCTTTTTGATAAAGCTGAAATCAGTAAATATGAGACCCATGCATTGGAAGGACCATGGTAATGTCTGAATGCTTTGAATCAAGATTTTTTATTTTCTCTCCCATAATGTGTCCTACAAAGATTCATAATTTGGTTTATCAGAAAAGAAAAAAACAAAACCAGAAAAAAAAATTGAAACCTACAAAAAAATATCATAATTATTTGATACACAGACAAAAATAAATAACAGTTCAGAAATAATTCTCATACTCAATCATCCTCATAATTTGTAGGGAATGCTAGCCTCTCATGCGAGGATTCGCAACTAGATCTCGGAATGGTATCTGATGCACCAATGATGCTAACTGTGACTCCATATAGGACATCTACTGTTGCATAGCTTTTTTAATTTCTTTAATTTCTTTAATTTCTTCCATTTCTTCCATCAAATTAGTTATCTGCTCATCATTCTTTTTCATTTTGGTCTCCATATCTATAATACGTTCATTTGTTTCCAATGCTTGTTGTTCGACTGCCTCATCCACCATTGGTGAAACAGATGAATTAGAAGCATGACTACTACAACAAAATGCCACTCCCTCAGAGCAGATTCCGTACACTCGCTTCTTCTTTCAACCTTATATTGTCTCCAAATAAATATTATCATAGTCAATTGGTTGAAGATCCATAGAACCCTCAACTTGTTGATGAGCAGCTATCACACGTTCCTCCATTAGGTCCTGAGATAAAATAGAAATAAAAACTATTCTAGATTTACAAAAAATAAAAAAAATATTTTGCATTCAAAACAATTTTCATAATGCACTATAGTTTTATAAAGTCTAATCAATATAATAATTTCTTACTGCAATCATCTGAGACTTGTTGTCAACATAATGACCATCCACTTTCTTCAAATGCGTCTTTCTGAAAATCTCATAAAAATTTGGATCTCGACGCAATTCTACAGCCTAAAATATGTTTTTATTAATTCATAAAAAAACAAATGATCAAAAAATTTAACAAAATTAATAAAACCATGGAGAGATTATAATTATTTGAATATTAGGACAATCACAAAATATAGATTTGTTTAGAATTTTAAATTTGTACCAAATCTCGAGCATGCTCAATGCTCGACATTGAACCTCCAGTGTGTCGACAGATTCTTGTACCTAGTCTAGCAACCTCACTTCGTCGATTTTTGCTAGCAATATCTGATTTTTTCTTCACATCTGGCTCCTGCTAATAATTAAGCTACTCAGGCCAGTCTTGCTCGGATATACAATTAGGCCTTTCTTTCATTTTTTTTAATTTATGGACAAAATCTATATATCGTTGAGCTGCTTTGATCTCCCATAATGACTTTATCTTTCCATCAAATTTGGGTGGCCATGTGCTCTGATTATATAAATAGAAAAATGACAAAAGAATTTATATTAATAACAAGAACATAATTATTTACTGGTTGAATAATGACAAACATAAAAGTTAAGTAATTAGATAATTTTTTTTCAATTCTTTTGTTTTGTTATTTTTATATGAAAGTCATTAAAATATGAATCATTTGTCGATTCAAAAACTTTCTTCCAGGAGAAAGCTTTAACATCACCTATTTTCTTGAAAACCATTGTAATTATAGTTGAACACTTGTGAGATAGAATAAAACTGTACAAATAAATACATAACATAGAAAACAAATAAATCATAACAATATAAAATAAATCACTAATAATAACAAAAAAGAATTTTCAATCCATTTATACATATTTTTTTACCTCTCAACCACAATGACAATTTCTATCTTTGCACTGACTGTAGAGGAAGACACATCATTTAATGATATCGTTGGTATTGTAAAAGGGGGAATAATCAGTGTAAATTATAGTGTAGAAGATAGAGATGGATCAAAAGTATGAGCAGGAAGCACAATCGGTGGTGGGCTTACATCTGATAAAGGTAATTGTAAAGGTCTCAATGATGGTGATGGTGATAGATATGGAGATGGTGATTTTGATGTTGAAGTTAAGATATGGTGGCTATGAGATAGTACTGATTTTGCAACATGATGTAACATACTAGATGAATTTGGTTCATTTCTGTGTCCACGTCCACCTCCTCAATGGCCACGTCCTTTAGGTGTCATCTACTGTACAAAATAAAACAAAAAATAAAAAATAAAAATGTGATGAATAAACATGCATTTTTGAATAAAACACACCGATAGATTTCAACAAAATATAAAACATCTTTGATAATTTAAATTTATAATAAAATTATAACAATTTAATTATCGGCATCACTGTCATCCTCCAATGGATATTCTGATATTTCGTCTGATTCCGATAGAAGTTCAAACTCATCTTCAGATAGAAATTGATCAGCTTCAATTTCTATTGTGCCACCATTTGAGTCACATAAAATTTCTAGATCATCATCTACATTCAAAGGCTCAATATTATTTATGTCATCTTCATGGAATGCCGGTGTAATTTCTAAGTCTGCACTTCTTTGTTGTAATATTGATTCATCAAATTTTGATCGAGCTTTGATCTTGTAAATCACCCACCAATCTATCTTTTCACTAGATAAACTAGGATATGTATAATAATATACCTATAGAGGTGTCAAACGTGCGGGCCGGCCCGGCCGGCACGAGGCACGGCACGGTTCGGCCGTGCCTAGGCCGGCCCGGCACGTTCTTAAACCGTGCCCGGGTCCGTGCCGTGCCTGGGTTAAGAACATCCCGTGCCGTGCCGTGCCTTGGCACGGGTCCATCCCGTGCCTTGGCACGGGTCCATCCCGTGCCGGTTCACGCAGGCACGCGTGGCACTGGCGGCGTGTCACGTGTGGCGTGGCGTGAGTAGTGATCCGTCCGGCCATCCCCTGGCCCCACCCGGTAAAAAGACCGCGGGTCGGGTCCAATCAGACCCGACCCACGGTCTTTTCTGCCGATACCCGAGTCCCGACGTCCATAGAAGTATAGAACCGATCCGAGCAATTCCAACGCCAAAAAAAAAAAATTCAAACTTCACCGATTTTCAGCCCTTGGATTCACCTCCAATGGCTAGGGGGTAGAATCCAATGGTCATCGTGATTCTGCCCCTTAAAAATCTTAAAAAAATTCAAAAAAATAATAAAAAAATTATCTTTTTTTTATAAAAAAAACATTCTTTAGCCTATAAATTCTAACCCCTCCCTATAACATTTATGTTTTTCAAAAACATAAAACCTCTCAATACTTTCTCTCTCTTACATAAACCGTGCATCTCTCTCTCGGGCCTCGTGATTTTGATTTCGGCTTGGATTTTCGTGAAACTCTACTTGAGTTTTGAACATCAGAGCTTCCTACGGTGCACCTTGCACGTGACTGACCTCATTGCTTTTACCGGGCAATATATTTTACGTTTTTTTTGTACTTTCTCTCTCTAAAGCTTCTCTCTCTAAAAAAACTTACGAAAAATAAAAAATGACAAATACACCTGACACGTGTTTAAATTTGGAAAATGAAAATGTTAGTGTTACACAGATGTCTGTGGCTCATGAAACTTTGGTTTCTCCTGTCGTCTCAACCCAAAGTTCTAAAAAACAAAAAACTAGGAGGACTTCTGTAGTTTGGACACATTTTAAAATCATTACACAAGTAAATGTTAGGGGTGAGGAACTTGAAATGGCACAGTGCAAATATTGTATGAGACTTTTAACATGCAAGAGTACATGTGGGACTGGGCACCTCAAGAGGCATGCTGAAATATGCTCCAAAAAACATGGACCCTTAGATCCTAGGCAAACCCAACTTGGCACTACATTTTTTGAGACTGGATCGAGTTCAGTCTCAAAGTTTACTCCCTTCGTATACTCCAGCGAGTTGGGTAGGGACGGCATGGCCAGGCTCATCACATTGATGGGTCTTCCGATCAGATTTTCGGAAGATCCGAGGGTAGTGCACATCATGCACACTTATTTTCAGCCATCCTATTGTAGGATTCCTAGGTTCACATCTAGGAGTGACATACTAAAGATATATAAGTTAGAATAACAAAAAATAATTAAGGAATTTTTGGCATTTAGTGGAGTGGTGTCCGTGACGTCCGATATATGGACATGTCACGATGATTCTTCTTATGCATGTCTCACTAGTCATTATTTAGATTCTAACTGGACAATCAATAAAAAAATATTAGGATTCACTGAGATTCTTCATCCTCATGATGGCCCGGCCATTTTTGAGTGTATGATGAAAATATTTAGGGAATATAAAATTCAAAATAAAATTTTTAGTGTCACTTTCGATAATGCTGCGAATAATGGAGTAGCGATCAATATGTTTGTTAGGAATATTAGAGACGCGCCATTAGGAGAGATCTTTCATGTCAGATACATGTGTCATGTTATTAACCTGATAGTTCAAGCGGGTATGAAGGTCTGTTCCCCCGCGTTGGAAAATATATGCAATGTACTCAAGTATATTCGCACTCCTCGCAGACTACAAGAGTTTGGTAATCTTTGTTTGTCTGCGAATCTTAAGAAGAAGAAATTCCAATCAGATGTGAGACATCGTTGGAATTACACGTACCTGATATTGGAATCATGTGTTGGATACGAACACGTGATATCCGACTACGTCAATAGTAAGAGTGGCGAACTTATTATTGACGACACTGATTGGGCTTCAGGAATTTCATTTATGAAATTCCTGAAGATATTTTATGACACGACGAACATGTATTCGTCGGTTTATACGCCCACGTCGCGGCTCCTGCCTGCCCGGCCGTGCCGCATGGCCTGTATGGCCAAGGCGTGCCCGAGCGGGCCCGGCACGGCACGACACGGCCTTGCCGTGCCTACGGGCCGTGCCGTGCCCGCCTATATACTAACCGTGCCGTTCCCGGCACGGCACGGTAGCACGATCGTGCTCGTGAAAAACGGGCCGTGCCGTGCCGGGCCGGCCCGTTTGACACCTCTATATACTTAAGCGGCTTGAACTGCCATAATAAATGGCTCATATCGATTATATCTACATTTATGGTTAACATCCACTAGCTTAAAATCCGAATAAATCTTTGTGCCCACATTTGGTGTAGGATCAAACCACTTGCACTTAAATAATACAATCCTATTATTTTCGAGTCTAGGATACTCCAACTCAATAACTTCTTTGAGTTGACCATACTAATCAATCTCATCTGCACTATATCCTGCGCCTTTAATGCATACACCACTATTCAATGTTATTTTAGAAGGACCATGTCTGATTATGTGAAATTTATATCCATTAACAAAATACTTAGGATAGGTTGTCACATATTGAAATGGGCCTTTACTTAGATTCTAAATAAAAATATTTGAATCTCTATTTGAAGGATCAATTGCTTGTGACATAAATTAAAAAATTAATATTAACAAATAAAAGATAATAATAAATTAAATAATTGAAAATTTAAAACTTAATAATTCTCACATAATTTTTGAACTAATTCACAAATTCAGTTTATAGCATATAATTGACATCATTGCTGGAAATTATTGGTTGCCTATATTTTAACTGCTCAACATAAATACTGCACAAAAATAAAAAGAGAGAAAATGTATATCAATTTTTAATAATTCCTATTAAAGATAAAATTAAACTATGATTAAACATGCAACCATTTTGTGTATACATACTCGATGTATAGTGCAACCTCCTCATAATTAAGTAAAACATAGCTCAGGGTTGCTTTGTACTCTTCATCTATCATACATCTTTCATTGCTCTTCCAAATGCTCTTCTAGGGTGCTTGAAGATAGATAATTTATCCACAGAATTATCTTTTACCATCACACGACCTTCATAATTCCGCGACACATTTATATTCTTTGTATTAACATGATCATCAAAATAATAAGAACAAAATGATGATACTTCTTCTACTAAGTATGCATTGCAAATTGAACCTTCAACTTTTGTCTTGTTTCTAACATTCAATTCAACTTACGAAGATACCTACAACCACAATGTTAGGTTTAAATTTGATTAAATTACAATATTAATGAAAGTACGAAATAATAAAACACAACAAATTATATATACTTACCTTTCAGAAGGATACATCCACCTGAATTGCACTGGCCCTGCAATCCTTGCTTCATATGCCAAATGGATTGGCAAATGCTCCATTGAGTCAAAAAAACTCGGTGGGAATATTCATTCAAGCTTACAAATAATAATTGGAATGTCATTCTCCAGTCTCACCATGTCATCTATTTTGATTGTGGTTGCAGTTAGCTATTTGAAAAACAAACTTAGTTCTGTAAGGACATTCCAAATACTTTGTGGAAGTAATTCACGGAATGCAATTGGTATTAATTTCTACATACATACATGACAGTCATGACTTTTCATTCCAAATAACCTAAGATTCTTCATATCCACGCATTTACCCATATTTGACACATATCCATCAGGGAATTTCAAATTTTTAACACATTCACACAATATCTGTCTTGCGTTCTTATCAAGTGTGTATCAAGCTTTAGTGAATTTTCATGTTTCCTCATTCAGTTTCAATTCAGAACTTTGACAATAATCATTCAGCTATTGTCTTGATTTTAAAGTGTCTTGTCTTTCCGTCTACATTAAGGACAATGTTGAAAACATTGTCAAAAATATTCTTTTCAATATGCATTGCATCTAAGTTATTAAAAATTAAATTGGACTTCCAATAGGGAAAGTCCCAAAATATATTACGTTTCCTCCACCCAAATAATTTACCTACTGGTCCATTACTTATAGTAGCATCAATTTCAGTTACCTTCTTCAAACCCAAACTGTGAATCTCTGTAATAATTTCATCTCTTGAATGAACTGCTGGTGCAATTGTCATCACAGTTGTATTTTTTCGAAATGCAGTTCTATTTCTTCGAAATAGGTAATTCGTAGGTAGAAACTTTCGATGGTTATCAAATCATGACTATTTACCACTAAATTTGAGGGTAAATGCATCAAAATTTGTCATGCAAAAAAGGGAATGCGAATCGTCCTGTAGTACTCTAGCCAGACAAAATTGAATATGCAAGAAAGTCACTTACCATCAACATAAGGGCTGCCCGCATAATAAAAATTTTCTTCTTTGAGATATCATATGTATTGACACCAACATCCCATAAATGATTTAACTCTGCAATAAGAGGCTGTAAGAAAACATCTAGCATGTCTTTCGGATTTTTTGGCCCTGGAACCAATATTGACAAAAACATATATTGCTCCATACACAATCACGGAGGCAAGTTATATGGCATCACTATCACTGGACATGTTGAATACTGTTGTCCAGATTGCCCAAATGGCTGAAATCCTTCAGTGCAGAGACCCAATCTCACATTTCAACTTTATGCTGCAAAATCTTTATGTATATAATAAAAATGCTTTCAAGAAGGTGAATCTGATGGATGATGCATTACCCCTTCTTCAATCTCATGCTCGGAATGCCATATCATATCATTTGTTGTAGCATTTGATGCATATAGTCTCTATAATCGAGGAATTAATTGAAAATAATACATCTTCTTAAAGACAACCTTCAATTTTTTTCATGTATCTACAACACGAGGCACCTTCCTAAATCGAGGATGGTCACAAAATTTACAGATAATTAAATCACTATCACTACCCAAATATAACATGCATCCATTTAAACAATAATTAATTTTTTCCACTGGTAGACCCGTTCCTCGTAGTAACTTCTTAGTGTTGTAAAAGTTGTTAGTGATCAAATTATTATCCGGAACAATCTCTTTCATCAGTTTTGTCACCTGATCAAATAATTTCTCAGACATATGATTTTCTGACTTAATGTTCATTAGTCAAGCCACAAGTGATAACTACGAATGTTTTTTACAACCAGGCCACAACTTTTTATCTGCAACTTTAAGTATTTCATAAAATTTCTGAGCTTCATGATTAGGTAGTTCATCCATGTAATCTATATTGAAGTCAGAACTAGCAGCTTCCATGATCATTTTATGGTATGTTTTTGATGATTCTTCACCACAAGTAAACGATTCAATACTCTCATTTTGTTCAATATTCAAAGCCATTGTACTTTCCCCATGATAAATCCAAACAAAATAATTTGGCACAAAGTCATATTTTTCCAAATGATATCTTATCGTGTTTGCATCATGAAAAGGGATATTCTGACACTTTCGATGATTACATGGACACTTAATTTTTTCTCCATCCATCAATCTCGATTGACTACATGCAAAATTAATGAAAGTTTCAAGCCTAGTCAAAAAATCTTCATTCAAAAATCCATTAATAACCCTTCTATACATCCACTGATGATTTGAGCTCATTTTTCCCTCTTTTATTTACAAAAAATAATGTCTAATCATTATTATAAATAAAAAATTCGATTACTCCAAAATATACAAATAATAAAATAAACTTACTTACAGATGAATATTTAAAATTTAAATATCATGAATATCGAGGCATTGCGTTTGCTGAATCTACATTAATAGATAACGTAAATTTTAGCACGATAAAGATAAATAAATATAACATAAAGGGTGCAAAGTACGATAATGCACAAGAAATGAAAGCAAAAAAAAGACATTTAATGTTTGAAGGAGAAGAGGGAGAGAGAGAGAGATAGAAAGTGCAATGTTAGAATGAAAAATTATATAAAAGAAAATAAAATTTCTTTTATATAAACCTATCAAATATTACATATTTTGTCATACATAAGTTCATATTTGTGCCAAGGCCCAAGGGCTGGGATTAGGTAAGAGTACGACCCTTATTTGTATTATACCATATATGAGCATGATCAACGGATACTCTCATTCTATGTGCTTACATATTGTTGATATTATATCTCATGCCATCTAATTTCAAATTAGTTCAACAAATTAATATTATCCCATATATAATTATATGTTAGGATACATTTAGTAAATGTAGTTATAAATAGCTACATATACTTAAACATATAATTATATATAGATATATGCATACAAGTAGTTATAAGTAAATATTGATAAATGTATACAAAGTTATAAACAATTATATAAATTTACATATATGTATACATATATGTATACATAATTAAAAATAAAGTTATATTTATTTATATAGAGTTATTTATAGTTAAAAGAATATATATATATATATAGTTATATACATATAGTTAAACATTGTGTTGTATGTTTTTATACATATAATTATAAATATTATTACATGTAGTTATAGATATAGTTACACGTATAGTTAAACTTATATTTATACATGTATGTATATATATTTGTTCATATAATTTCATATATTTATACATATACATATATATAGGTATGGATATACTAAAATACATTTTTTATACTAATATATAAAAATGTATATTAAATATATATATTGTTAATTATATCTTTAAATATAGATTATACATTAATAATATAAAATTATGTATAGTTATATGTTATTATACATATAATATATATAGTTATAAAAAATTATATATAGTTAAACATTTAGTTATATATATATATATTCATATGAGAAGTTATATTTAGTTATACATAGATATATACAAAGTTATACACAAGTATATAGAATTGCATATATGTATACATACATGTGGTTTACATATAGGTACACGTATAGTTAAACTTATATCTATACATGTAGGTATATATATTTATTTATATAATTTCATATAACTAAACCTATAGTTATGTATAGGTATAGATATAGTAAAATACATTTTTGAATACAAATATATGCAAATGTATATTAAATATATGTTGTAAATTATATATTTAAATATAGTTATGTATAAAGCTTTTATAATAATACATACAATACGATACAATTATTTATAGTTATATGTTATTAAACATATAGTATAAATAACTATAAATATTTTTATATGGTTAAACATATAGTTTATATATATATATATATATATATATATATATTATTTATTTATTTATACAAATAGTTATACATAAATATATAAAGTTATAAATAAAATTATAGATTTACATATATGTATACATACTTACAAATATATTTATATTTAATTATATAGAGTGTTATATAGTTATACAATTATTTATATATAGTCATACAACTTCAATAAATATCTAACATATGGCCAACAATGATATTTAGAGAGAGAGAGAGAGAAGAAATACTATATTTCTACAATTTTCCACATGAGCAGGAAGTCACATTGAATGGCCATTTACTACTGCTTCTATAGCGAAGAGATGTTTTGCTAAAGCATCATAAATTTCTTCCATATATCTGCATGTCTATATATATATATATATATATAGAAAAATATGAAGATTAATACATGAAAATGAAAAAAAAAGATGATATAAAAAAATAATACTCAATAATAATAATATATAACTAAAACTCATGCCTTTACATAATGAATAAAAATGATTGATGAAACTTTACATATCGAGTATATAAGCTATGAGGCTTCATGATTAGAATAGGTAAAACTCATGTCCCAACATCTGAATGAAATGATAAATGATAGCACCATGGAAAACATTTCCAACATCTACGAGGATCGGACTCATATTTTCAGTGTTTGAGTATTCATCATCTTTTGCCGATCAGTCTACCATGTTGTTGGTTCAGATTTTTATTACCATGCTATTTGTTTTTAAAAATATTATTTTTGATAGTAATTATGTACAAAAAAGTTTGATTCATATATGTTATACTATCTTAGCTTGAGTGTCCATGACACATTGCTATATGTTGATCTTATTATATCAGTATGAAATCATTATTTTAATATTACAAACTTGATTCAATAAGTCCACTAATCACTAACACAAGAGAGATCACAAGGAATCACACACTAAGAGACATCTATTGAAGGAATATTGAAATTATTAGAAATATATATGTTTTATTTCAATAAACACAAATATGAATTTATTATGTTCGAGATAATTTTGAGATAAATTTAATTTACAAAATGTTAGATACATGATTAAATATAGATATAGATATATATATATATACATATAACACACACACACACACACACACACACACACACACACCATGATAATCTTTGTTAAAGACAAGTGCAACCATAAGGATATAGATGAATCATGAAGGAAAATTACAATAAAGTCTATGAAAAAATTTAAAAGAATATTTATTTTTATATCATATGTTGACTTACAAGCTTATCACATGCTTACTTGCATGAATAGCATGTGTTAGTATGTATGATTTCTATGGCTTGGCTTACATGAGTGATAAGTATTGATTATGTGCTTACTATGTGTTCTCGTGCATTAATGCCAAGTGTTTGAAAGTGTGCTTGTTATATGATGACGTGTATACATGCCAAGGATTAATTTGACATGTGAAAGCTATGTGATGGCTTACTAAATGTTGCATCAAAAATTAAATAACTTGGAATCTTGCCTATAAATAAAAGTGATTTTGGGTTCCTAGCACACAACACATATCATGAGAACATTTCAGAGTGAATTGAGAAACTTTTGCTCAATTATTTTCAATTACATGTGTGAATATTATTGAGTTTTCTAGAAGTTTGTAGAATAGTTCAAACTGATTCAATCTAGTATAATCAATTTAATTTAATTTGACATGCTAAACTATTATTTTATTTATTTTATTTATGTTATTTTATTTATTTTGTTTATTTTATTTATTTCATTTATTTCATTTATATCATTTATTTCATTTATTTCATCTATTTCATCTATTTCATTTATTTCATTTATTTCATTTATTATATTTATTATATTTTATTATATTTTATTATATTTTATTATATTTTATTATATTTTATTATATTTTATTATATTTTATTATATTTTATTTTTGATTTCAATCATTACTCATTTTTGAATATTTTTTGTAGATATCAAGTCGGCATACCTAATTATGTATACTAGTTATGTATAAAATACACATGCATATTGATGTATACTGTTTTTGTAGATATAAAGTTGGCAAACCTAAGTATATATACTGTTTATATATTAAGGAGGAATGAGGAGGAATTCGGAAACAAAAACAGCATCCAAGCATTATATCATGGTGTGTATGGTGATTAAAGAATAAATTCGTAAATGACAACGCATAATCGATGAACGCATTAGAATAAAAACAGTATCCAAGCATTAGAATTCACACAATGACAACGCATTATATCACAAATGCATTAAGAATTTATACGAATAAGTTTTTATACATTATCCAAGCATACCATATGGTGATTAAAGATGAATTTCGGAAACAAAAAAAAAAGAGAAAAAAAATGTTTACTCTTCGATTAAGCAATCCAATGATAATTGATGAACGTACCTCAAATCTATAACATAATAAAACTTAAACCTCTAATGATATTTTGTTTAATCGACATCAAGAGATAATGCGGAATGAGGAGGATTTCAGCTAGATGCGTCAAGTTGAGAGAGAATGTATATTTTTGGATAATAATTATATTTTTAATTATTAATACATTAAATAAACAATATATATATATATAAAATAAAAAAATACTCATTAATTTTTTATACTATCAAAATTTTTTCAACAAAATTAATGTGAGTGTAGCAAACTACAAATGAAAAACAAATATCCTATAATTTTTTATTTATAATATTAATTAAGCAATAAATTTATAAATAAAAAAATATATGTTTTACATTAAAAAAATATCAAATATGTACGAAATTAATAAACTTCATTTAATAAGATATGAATGAAAATATGATTTGTCTTCTAGCCACTCGCCTAAAAGTTATAAAATACTCTTAATGTTAAAAAATATTTAATAATTTATATTTTATGATAATAAATTTTTAAGAATTCATATTTATTTTTACAAAGATACTATGAAATAAAAACTTAATGTTTAAAGCTAATTATAAAAATATTAATCAATAGTTTAATTTTTATATATTTTAGTATGATTAAAAATCTATATATTTATTTATAATTATTATTTTATTTTATTGTAACTTTATTGAAAATTATATTTTTTTTTATATTTCAAGATTTTCAAGTTCTGTATTATTTATTTTTTTTAAGTTATCTATAATCATAACATTTTTTTTAATACTTATAATAATATTAATATTTACTAGTTTATTAGTATATTCATATATTTTTGAAAATATTTTCTATTTTATCATACATTTAATTAATTTACATTTAAATTAGTATAAAATTTAATGTATGGTAATTTAATTTTTAAATTATCGAAAAAATTATTATACATATTGAATTAATTATTTAATGTTACTTTAATTTAAATTATTTAATTTCTTAAATAAAAATTTTAGAAAAATTTTTTGTATAATTTTTTTTAAAAAATTAATACTTCAAAAAAAAAGGTATTATAGTCCTTAATAAAATAGTTTTTTTTTTATATTTTTATATATTTTAAATTAATTATTTATAATATCAATTTTTTTTATTTTACGAGAAGAATGTGTGTTTTAACGATTGCTCATCTCTAGACTAATAACATAAATTTAATAAACAAAATTAAATAAAATTATAATACAAATAATAATTTAAAAAAAATATATAAATAAATAATGGCTAGGGAAATACCATCACTAAATCCATAGCTAAATTATGGATTTAATTAGCTAGAGAAATTCCGTCGCTAAATCCATCACTAATTTATGGATTTTATTAGCTAGGGATATTCACTCGCTAAATCCATAGCTAAAATATAAATTTTAGTAACAAGGGAAAATCCATCGCTAAATTCGTCGCTAAATCATATAATTTATAGGCAATAGAAAATCTGTCGCTAAATCCGCCACTAAATCATGGATTTTATTAGCAAGGGAAAATCAATCATTAAATCTGTCACTAAATCTGTCGCTAAATCATGGATTTTATTAGCAAAGGAAAATCCATCGTTAAATTATGGATTTTATTAGCAATGATAATTCTGTCACTAAATCATGAATTTTATTAGCAAGAGAAAATCTCTCGCTAATTCCGTCGCTTTATCATGGATTTTATTAGCAAGAGAGAATCCATCGTTAATTCCGTCATTAAATTAAGGATTTTATTAGCAAGGAAAAATCTGTCGCTAACTCTATCGCTAAAAATTAGTAAGAAAAAATCCGTCGGTAATTTCGTCACTAATTTCAGGCTTTTTAGCGAGTGATATTCCATCGCAATATCCGTCGCTAAAATCCCCACTTTTTTTGAATGGAAGGTATGAAAATTTTTCGTCACTATTTCGTCACTAAATACGTCGCTAAAATCCCTGCTTTTTTGAGAGGAATTTACGAAATTTTCCGTCGCTAAATCCATTGCTAATCCCCCCACTTTTTTTAAGCAGAATTATAGAAAAATTTTCTCTCACTAATCCGTCGCTAATCCGTTGCTATTTTTTTTTCCTAAAAAATATCATAAATCCCTAGTAATTCCCTAGTTAATCCCTTACAATTTAGATATGGATTGATCCCTCGCTAAATTGATATTTTCCTATAGTGTGGTTATACATATATAGTTACACGTATAGTTAAACTTATATTTATACATGTAAGTATATGTATTTATTTATATAATTTTATATATCTATACATATAGTTATGTATAGGTATAGATATAGTAAAATATATTTTTGAATACTAATATATACAAATGTATATTAAATATAAGTTGTAAATTATATATTTTAATATAGTTATGTATAAAGCTTTTATAGTAATACCTATAATCAAATACAATTATTTATATTTATATGTTCTTATACCTTTGGGATCCAATGGCAAAAAGACACAAAACAGAAAACAAACAAGTTTGGCTTACAACAGATCAGAACAAAGTAAATGCACTCTTGTATTTCAGGTTAGCAATATATAAATATAAATTCAATTTGAATACCCCTAGAAACAGATGATGTCATCCACATAATAGAACAAAACTCAAGCAAAATAGGCAAAGATTAGATCCACATCTAGATATGTCAACAAAATTTGCCTCATCCTGCTTATATTGTATATGATTTGCTAGCAATGTAATTAGAAAGCTAATCAAGGCCCTTATACAGGCCCTCGCCAAAGGTAGCAAAGGTGCTCTGAATGTGCCAATGGTGTTGGAGAAGAGTGTGAAGCCCTAACTTGTCTATAATTTTAGCTGCATTCATCGCATTGGGAAGATCTTGCTTATTGGCAAACACTAGCAAAACTGCACCTCGAAGCTCATCCTATGCAACTCATCTCTGGCATCAACTACTCGAACTCTATCATTGCTCTCCACCACAAATATGAGACCTTGGGTAATTTGGAAGTAATCCCTCCAGAAAGAGTGAATCTTGTCTTGACCCCCAACATTCCATATAGTGAAATTGATGTTTTTGTATTTAACAGTCTCTACATTGAAGAAAATAGTTGGAATTGTGGTGACAATTTCACCAAGCTTCAACTTGTACAGAATGGTTGCCTTTCCGCCAGCATCAAGACCTAGCATCAAAATCATCATCTCCTTGTTAGCAAACAGCCTGCTGAACAGCTTTGTGAACGTAAATCTCATTTCTTTCACTAAATCTCAAATACTTTGTCGTATGGTAGTAAATAGATCTGATGAGAGAAAGAAATAGAATCAATAGACCTCAAGTGATGGTCACTAGAGAGGGAGGTCAACCTCTATATGTACTTATACCTATAGTATACATAATTAAAAAAAGAATTATATATAGATAAACATATAATTGTGTATAGATATATTCATACAAGTAGTTATAAGTAGTTATACATAAATATATACAAAGTTATAATTAAATATATAGATTTAATTATATGAATACATATATGTATACATAGATACAAATATAACTATATTTAATTATATAGTGTGTTACATAGTTTTACAAATATTTATATATAATCATACACATATAGTTATAAAAATGTATGTAGTTAAAGATATAGTTATATATAACATATTTATAGTTATACATATAGTAAACTACAATTATATATAGTTATATATTATTATACATTTGATATATTTTGTTAAAAATATAGTTATATAGAATTATTCATATAGTTATAAAATATTATATAGTTAAAAAAATAATTATATATAGTTATTAATATAGTCATAAAAATAGTTTACATAGTTACAAATATAGTTAAATATAATTATGAATAGTTTTATATAGCTATACAGATATTTATAAATAGTTATATTATACTATGATAACAACACACTCTCAAATGTCCAATTGTATTACACCACTATAGAGAAAAGAACTTGTATAAACAATTTTTTCTTTTGGCAAGTTAATATCATATTTAGTGAGAACCAAAGTCATAGTATATACTAAATATTATATAATAAAATATCTCATAGAAAAGAAAGATATTAGGCCTAGATTGATTTGATGGATTTTACTATTACAATAGTTTAAATTAGAGATATTAGATAAGAAATGTACATATAATTAAAATTTAAAATAGCTTATCAAGACTAGAAAAAAAAGATAGAAGAGTTGTTGAAGAAGATATTAGATAGATTTTTTTATTTGAACAAATTATATTATTGAATGAAAATATAACTCCATGGTAAATAGTATTGAATGAACCTTATCATTGCAAGTAGTACCCTGATCAAATTATGAGACAAAGTGTTATAGATGGGAGATTAGTAGTATCTTGAAATAATGTCACTTTTTGCTCGTGCTCTCATGAATTTGTGGAACATGTTAATAATTATGTGCTTAATTATTTTTTTTCTCAAAAATAATGTTGATATTTACATATATATGCATAAATATATATGTGCTTATACACTGACCTACACACACACACATTTATGCATCCATATACATTACTATACTTTATATATCACAATACACATTTTTGTACTTTTGTATATATTCACAGATGTATCTACATTTTCAAAGTAGTGTGCATATACTTGTATGCATGCATATACTACTGAACACCCACACAAACACACACAAACACACACATACCTATATACGTAATGTATTTTTTAAGTTACACATGAAACTATTATATATATATGTGTGTGTGTGGGTAAATGTATTTAAAATTTTATGATTTTGAAAAAATTAATTAAAATAAAATATTATATAGTATACACAATTTATAAAATATTGTAAATTCTTTATATTTAAAATAAATTTTCGTGTGTGTATATGCATGTGTGTGCGTGTGTGAAGCATATTAATGCATAAAATGGAATTATGAATTAACTATATGAGCTTCAATTTTATTCAAATAGTTGTTTTTTAATATTTATATTAAAATTACTATCATTATACTCATATAAATAAATGAAAATGACATATTTGTAAATAATGTTGTTTTTACAATTATGTTAAAAATTAAAATATTGGTCATAAATAGATAATATTGTTTTTGTTTTTCTATAAAATCTTTTTATTAAACTATTAATGTCAATGAAAAATTTTTACCTATTATTTATTGGTATTAATAAATTTTTAGAAACTTTAAAATTTAAACAATTATAATGTAGTGCATATAAATACATGCCTTTAATGTTTTATAAAAAATTAATTATTTCTTTAATTATGTTCAAAAAAAAATAGGTTACCATATAAATACATGAGTTAATTTTTCTACATGTTACTATTATTTTTTTATTCAAAATATATAAATGACCTTATAAATATATGAATTTGTTTTTTAAAATAATTAGTTTTTAATTTTTTTTAAAAAAATGTATACACGACAATGTTTTTATTTGTAATTAATAGATATATTTTAAACATTGTTTATTTATAATAAATATAACATATTGCATATTATGAGGTGCAAATTTTATTTTGTAAATAAATTTTATTTTTAAAGTTGTATCTTTGTAAAATTGAAACTACATCACATATATATTTTAGAAATTTTATATAATATTTATTACACAAACATATTGTTATTTGTTTTGAAATTCACAACATGAATTTTAACAAATATACATTTTATTAGAAATCAATTTTAGTTAAATGATATTAAGTTAAACAAAAATACAAACCCTAAACATATTAAATCATAATGATTTATACAAATATATAAAAATACATTAAAAATACATTTAATATTGAAAAAATTAAATTTAAGTTCTTAAAATATATATAGAAATGCTAAAGATTTATACAATATCAAAAATATATATATATGAATGAGATGAATGATATGAATGGATATTAAGTTTCTGAAGCATATAGTTATACATGTTATAGATGTAGTTATATTTAGTTTTTCATGTAATTATATATATTTAGACATATGGTTATATATAGGTATTGATGTAGATAAATACATTTATATATAGTTATTTATATATATATATATATATGTTGTTATATTTATATATAGTTATTTTATGTATACTGTTTTTATATTAATAAATATAGTAAAATACACTTATATAAGAAATTTGAATTATATCACACATGCATATTGATGTATAGTTATGTTTAAATACACTTATATAAAATACACTTATGTTTATGCATACCATTTATGTATATTGTTTATATATAGTTATGTATATTAATGTAAATATCAAGTCGTCATACATTATCTTATTTATGTATACTGTTTATATATAGATATATATATTAATGTAGATAAATACATTTATATATAGTAATATGTTGATATACATATTGTTAAATATATATATATGTAAATTAAATATATGTTGTTATATTTATATATAGTTATTTTATGTATACTATTTTTATAGTTATAACTATAGTAAAATACACTTATATAAAAAATTCGAATTATATCACACATGCATATTGATGTATAGTTATGTTTAAATACACTTATATAAAATACACTTATGTTTATGCATACTATTTATGCATACTATTTATATATAGTTATGTATATTAATGTAATTATCAAGTCGGCATCCCTTATCCTGTTTATGTATACTGTTTATATATAGTTATATATATTAATGTAGATAAATACATTTATATATAGTAATATGTTGATATACATATTGTTAAATACATTTATATATAGTTATATATATATATGTATGTATATTAAATATACGTTGTTATATTTATCTATAGTTATGTTTATGTATACTATTTTTATAGTTATAAATATAGTAAAATACACTTATATAAGAAATTCGAATTATATCACACATGCATATTGATGTATAGTTATATTTTAATTTACTTATATAAAATACACTTATTTTTATGTATACTATTTATGTATACTATTTATATATCATTATGTATATTGATGTAGATATCAAGTCGGCATACCTTATACTATTTATGTATATTGTTTATGTATATTGTTTATATATAGTTATGTATATTAATATAGATAAATACATTTATATATAGTAATATGTTGATATATATATTGTTAAATACATATATATATATATATATATATGTTTGTATGTATGTATATTAAATATACGTTGTTATATTTATATATAGTTATATTTATGTATACTATTTTTATAGTTATAGATATAGTAAAATACACTTATATAAGAAATTTGAATTATATCACACATTCATATTGATGTACAGTCATGTTTAAATACACTTATATAAAATACACTTATGTTTATGTATACTGTTTATATATAGTTATGTATATTGATGTAGATATCAAGTCGGCATACCTACTGTGCACCATCAAAATCCACAAGATGAGAACACGTTATATCACAAATGCATGAAGTATGTATACGAATAAGTTTATATAAGCAATCCAAGCATACCATGGTGATTAAAGAAGAAGAATTTCGGTTAAAAAATAACAGAATCAAAATGTACACTTTTGCATTAAGATAATCGATGAAGAATTAGGGTATAAAACGTACCCCAAATCAATAACAAATTATCGCTTAATTTTCGATTAAGTTTTTATGCGTCAATGTCGAGAGATAGATGGGGGACTATGGAGGACATGCGCTTCGCTTGTTAGAGTTGTCTCTAAAGTTTCAAAAATAAGTGAATATATATATTACCAAAATATTTATATTTTTAATTATTAAAATATTTAAATAAACAATGTATATATATAAAATATTTATGCATACATGAAAAACAAACACCTTACAATTTTTTATTATAATATTAATTTAACAATAAATATATAAATAATTTAAAAAAAATATATGTTTAGCCTTATAAAAATAATATCAAATAGCTATAAAATTAACAAACTTCATATAATAAGACATACATGAAAAGAGGATTTGTTTTCTAGCTACTCTCCTAAGAGTTATAAAATACTCTTAATGTTAAAAAATATATAAAAATATATATTTTATTGTTATGAATTTTTAAGAATTCATATTAATTTTTATAAAGATTTATGAAATAATTTTAAAGGCATAAAATTTCATATTATTTGATATCATTAATAATTTTTAAAATTCAAAAAATTACTTAAAGTGAGAAGATAATTAAAAAAAAAGTTATATTTATTATTTTAATAAAAACTTAATGTTAAAAGCTAATAATAAAAATATTACTCAATTATTTAATTCTTATAAATTTTAGTAGGGGTAAACATCTATATATTTATTTTTAAATATTAATTTATTTTTAATTAACTTTATTGAAAAAATTTATATTTTTATTATATTTCAAGATTTTCAAATTTTGTATTAATTATTTTTTTTAAAAGTTTCCTATAATCATAAAATTTTTTTATACTTATAATAATATTAATATTTACTATTTTATTCCTCAATTCAAATATTTTTGAAAATATTTTCTATTTTATCATACATTGAATTATTTTACATTTATATTAGTAGAAATTTTAATGTATGTTAATTTAATTTTTAAAATATCGAAAAAAAATTATTATAATTATTGAAGTAATTATTTAATGTTACTTTAATATAAATTTTTAAGTTTCTTAATTAAAAATTTTAGAAAAACTTTTCGTATAATTTTTTTAAAAATTAATACATCATAAAAATAGTTATTTTAGTCATTATTAAAATAATTTTTTTAGTATTTTTATATTTTTTAAATTATTTATTTATAATATCATTTTTATAATTTTACGAGGAGAATGTATCTTTCAAGGATCACTCATCTATATACCATTAACATACATTTAATAAATAAAATTAAATAAAATATTAAAATGAATAATAAATTAAAAAAATTAAAAAATTAAACATTGGCTAGGAAAATTTCGTCGCTAAATCCGTCGCTATGTTTGTGATTTAATTAGCTATGGAAGTTCAGTCACTAAATTTGTCGCTATACTCCAGATTTAATTAGCTAGGGAAGTTCAGTCACTAAATCTATCGATAAATTCTAGATTTAATTAGATAGAGAAGTTTCGTCACTAAAATTCGTCGCTATATTCAGGAAGTAACTGGCTAGAAAAGTTCTGTCACTAAAATTCATCGCTATATTTAGTACATAATTAGTAAGGAAAATCCCATTACTAAATCCGTAGCTATATTGCAGAAAGTAATTAGCTAGGGAAATTCCATCGCAAAAAATCATCGTTATGTTTTGGATGTAATTAGCTAGGCAATTCTATCACGGAAAATTGTCTCTATTTTCGGATGATTAGCTAGGGAAATTCCATCGCTAAATCCATCGCTAAATTCAAGTTTTTATTAGCTAGGGAAATTCAGTCGCTATATTCTGCATTTTATTAGCTAGGGAAATTTCATCACTAAATTTCCCACTTTTCTTGAGCAAATTTACGAAAATATTCCGTCGCTAATTTGTCACTAATCTGCTAAATTCTCCACTTTTCTTGAGTGGAATTTAGGAAAATATTATGTCGCTAATCCATCGTTAATCCATTGATAAATTTCATGCTTTTTTGAGTAAAATTTACGAAAATATTCCATCGCTAATCTGTCGCTAATCCGTTGCTAAATTCTCCCACTTTTCTTGAGCAGAATTTATGAAAATATTCCATCGCTAATCTATCGCTAATTTGTTGCAAATTTTTATTTCAATGAAAAAACATAAATCTCTTGCGATTTCCTAGCTAATCTCTCGCAATTTAGCGAGGGATTGATCTCTACCAAAAATTCCCTAGCTAAATGAATATTTTCTTGTAGCAAGAAGAAGAAAAAAAGGAGACAAGAAAAAGGAGAAGAAGAAGAATATGGAGAAGAAGAAGAAGAACAAAAAGAAAAAGAATAAGAATAAGAAAAAGAAGATTAAAAAATAAGAAGAAGAAAAGATAATCGAGAATAATAATAATAATAATAATAATAATAATAAAATCGATAATAAAAAAAAGGAGTGGGAGGTGGAGGAAAAAAATAAAATTTAGGAGAAGGTGAATTAGATGAAGATGATGATAATGATGTTGATGATGATGAATTAGAACGATGAGAAGAAGAAAAGGAAGAAAAGAAGTAGAAGATGAAGAATGAAGGAGGAGAAGTAGGAGAAAAAGAAAAAAAAACAAGAAGAAGTAGAAGAAGGAGGAGAAGAAGAAGATGAATAATAATAATGAATAGAAGAAGGATAAGAAAAGAAAAATAAAAAGGAGAAGAAAAAAAAGAAAAATGACGAAGAAAAAGATGAAGAAGTTGATGAAGAAGTAGAAGAAAAGAAGAAGAAAAAGAAAAAAAAAGAGAGTAAGTAGAAGAAAGAATGATGATGATGATGATATAAAAGAAAAAAAATAAGAAGTAGGAGGAGAATGAGAAGAATAAGAATAAGGAGAAGAAAAAGAAAAAGAAAAAGAAAAAAAAAAAGAAATAGAAGGAGAGAAAAAAGAAGAAGAATAAGTAGGAGGAGGAGGGGGAGGAGGGGGAGGAGGAGGAAGTGAAAAAGAAAGAGGAGGGTGAGGAGGAGGAGGAGGAGAAGAAGAAGAAAAAGAAGAAGAATGATAAGAAAAAAAAAGGATAAGAAGAAGAAGAAGAAGAATGATAAGAAAAAAAAGAAAAAGGAGAAGAAGAAGGGAGGATAAAAGAAGGAGAAGAAGAATGAGGAGGAAAAGAAGAAGGATATGAAAACAATATAGAAAAAGGAAAAGAAGTAGAATAATGAGGAGAATGAAGAAAAAAAATTAATTAGAAGGAGGAAGAGGATGAGGAGAAGAAGAAGAAGAAAAAGAAAAAGAAAGAGTGTGAAATCCCAGAAAAAAAAATGAATTAATAAATAATATGATTTTTTTTGGGAAAAAATGGGCAAATTAATAATTTCACAATAAGAAAAATAAGCTGAAAATTTTAGAACCCTGATGATAAAATGGATTTTGTTATTGAATTCGTCTTGGAAAATATAGCTATGGTGATAAAATTTCTCAAATTCTAAGGAAGTCAGAATTTAGTTATTTTTTAAAATTTATTTAATTTTTATTAGAATAATTGGGAAATAAAAAAAAGACCATGCCATGACATTAGAACATTGTTGTGCCATGCGTGATCCAAGCATCACAAATAATAATAATAATAATAATAAGTTTTTTTTAATATTTTAATTTTAATAAAATAATAGAAAAAAATATAAAAAAACGATGGGAATTTGGAAAAATGGGATGATGGGAAAAATGAAAAACAACACTTCATATAGAGAGAGAGAGACACAATCCAGAGAAAAAAAATAAAAGGTTTGTTGATTTTCTTTTAATCATAATGTATTATTCTGAAGTCGGAATAGAATAGTTCAAGAACAAGAGTTGCTTGATGCGATGAGATTTTCAGTTCGATATTAAATTTATATTGTTTATGTGAAATATTCTAAGATGTAGTGGTTTTCTCCTTTTGGAATTTTTTTTATTTAAAGGCCATAAATAATCATGATTTATATCTTAATTTGAACTGTTTAAAAATTTAATTGGAAATAGTTAATTCGCAAAAATTTTCTGTTTCATTTAGTAAAATATATTACAGTGTGAATTGAATTTGGATAGTTATAACTATGTCTGGAACATGATTTAATCATAAATGACATATTTATATTTCATGTGCACGGGAACATTCCATATAAATGGGTGGGTGCATGACACACACACACACACACACATATGTGTGTGTGTGTGTGTGTGTGTACATACATACATACATATAAAGATACAATGGATTATAAATTGTGAATTCGAATTGGGACTATGTCTAGACTGAGTTATGTAGTATTTTATTCATGAGCATGACTAATATAAATATGCGAACTAAAATTAGGATAATGTCTAGGTTGAGTTACTCATTGGTTTTTGGAAAATATCCAAGTAAAAAAATATTTTATTGGAAAATATCCAATATGGTTTTTTGGGGATACATATTTCTCAGAGTATGTCTAAGAAAAATTTATTTTGTTCAGAGAATATCAAATAGTATTTTTTGGAGAGGTCCATATTTTTTGGAATAATTCCAAAAAATTTATCTATATATCTATAGACACACACACACACACACACATATATCTACATCTATATATAATGTCACACATGGCTTCGACATGTGTGAGGGAGTCGATGGGACTTAATAATATGGGCATATTAATATTTTATGCATAATTACATTCATATAAACATTGTACTTAAATGACTGTTGATATTAAGTTTGATGTTTTACATACACTTATGTATGGAGTAGTCCGGTAGGAATTTTACCTCTATTGAACTTTGTTCACTATGTTGCAGGACCCCTTTCAGGTACAGGTAAAGGACAGATGACTGACCCACATGTGGGATTACACATGGGAATGGAAGCCAGTTGTGGCTTGAATAATATATTATGTGTTTTTATTCTATTGAGCAAATAAAAAAAGAAAATATATGTTACATTTGAGAAAAATTTATTTTATTGCATATTTTGTTGTGTGATGGAATGAATGGGACTCTCTGGGAGATGAGGTACCATAGCTTGGTATCAGAGGTTAGGTATATGATTTCCTATAACTCAAAAATTGGTACAAGTTTATAATGTGGTAGGAAAGAAAACCTTAGCGGTTCAGAAAATGAAAAGATATTTTCAAATTGAAAAGTCTATTATTAGTTGGCATGTACACTAATAATAAGAAATGAATGTGATTCTTAAATTATTATTTGACTTATGTAGATCACACATAGAAAACTAGGAGACAGAAGATATCCATGAAATAAGGATCAAACACTAGCCATCTTTGTTCAACAGCCTTTCATAGAGGCTGTGTTTGTTGCCATTGCTAGAGTTGCACAAACTAGTGCAGCTAGGGGTCAAGAAGGGCCAAGTAACCTACAAAGGTTCAAGACACACCATCCTCCAATATTTATGAGAGGAGGAGACCCAATGGTAACAGATCATTAGTTTCAACAAGTTGATAAAATCTTGGAAGCAATGGAAATCACTTTTAATGCTACTAAGATCCAGCTAGCAGCATTCCAACTAGAGGATAAGTCCCAAATTTGGTTGGAATGGAGTATGGCCTCGAAGAATATAGAGGCATTGTCATGGGAAAAATTCTAAGAACTCTTTATGGAAAAATATTTTCCGACTTCAGCTAGACATGCCAAGGCCTGGGAATTCCTTGAACTTAGACAATGAAATATGACAGTGCTTGACCACGTGGCTAAATTTACTGAGTTGATATGTTTTGGGGATGATTATGTGGCCACTAATGTGGCTAAGGTTTGAAAATTTGAAGATGGATTGAAATTATCTATTCGAGACAAGATTATGGGATTTCTTATCCAAGATTTGGATTCGGTGGTTAAGAAAGCTTTAGCCTTCGAGCAAGAGGTCGAGGATGCATGAAATATCCAGGAAATAAGTGGAAGTGCTAGTGGAAAGATAAAATAGAGTCATCATTTTTTTAGAAAGTGACAGAGAACTTTTATCTCATCAGGATTTCATGGACAAGGTTATGATTATCAGGCCATTGCTAGACTGGGAGTTATAGCCAAATTGGATAGAAAATTTATTTTTACTATCATCAGCCTAGACATTGGAAATAAAAGTGCACATTGAAGCATGGATCCAAGGATTATGAGACATCACAGTCCTAGACATCCATGGGAAATATACAAATATGGTTTATTCCTCCTTCCTCTAGTACGAGTCCAGGGAATCTGGTAATCTTGGGGTAATCGATAAATATCTCCTACTTCATATGCATATAAGGGAGGCCAAGGCATGGGTCAATGTCAAAGAGAGGGCTCACAGGACGACACTTATAGGACCTTGGGCATGTCTATGCTATTACATTGCAGATGGATAGTATAGATCAGTTAGTATTACAAGATATTTTCTTATTTTACTATTTATGGGCAAGAGTTTTATTTGATTATGGTGCATGACATTCATTTATTTTTATATCATGTGTGAAAGAATTGAGATTATAAGTTAAAAATATCGATGAGCCATTGCATCTGACTTCTACCTTGGGAACTAAGGTGAAAATTAGTCTGATATGTCAAGATTGTGAGTTAGAAATTTAAGGGATTCTACTCATGGTAGACCTCAGGGTCATGAACATGTCAGATATCAATGTAATTCTTAGCATTGACTAGTTAACAGCACATCGAGTCATTATTGATTGTGATCATAGAAGAATTATTATCCAAACACTAGATATATGTGTTGTATTTCAAGGGGATAAGCATGATGCTTTATCCCAGACTATATATGATTCGAAATGGAAAGGACAACTTATGGGTTGGTTGGTATGTGTCACCCTAGAAGAAGATGGGACATTTAATATGGATATTCTTTGGATAGTTTGTGAATATGAAGATATTTTTCCAGATGAATTATCAGGATTACCTCCGCACAAGAATGTGGACTTTAGTATTGAGTTACAACCTAGTACATCACCCATTTCTATGACTCAACATAGGATGATATCGATTGAATTACATGAACTCAAGATCCAGATACAAGATTTGTTGTACAAGGGGTTCATTAGACCCAGCACTTCACCTTGGCATGCTCTGATTCTATTTGTAGAGAAAAATGATAAAACTCTTTGACTATGCATTGATTATAGATAGTTGAATAGGGTATGATAAAAAATCGATATCCATTATCAAGGATTAATGAATTATTTGACCAGTTAAAATGGGCACAAATTTTTTCCAAAATAGATCTTCGTACTAGATATCACCAGTTACGAGTTAGGAAGGCTGACATCCATAAGGTAACATTTAAAATGTGGCATGGGCATTTTGAGTTTATAGTAATGCCTTTCAGATTAATGAATGTTCCAGCATCATTCATGAATCTCATGCATAGAATATTATAGCTATATTTAAATCATTTCATTGTGATTTTTGTGGATGATATTTTGATCTTTTCTCAGTCCAAAAGAGAGTATGAAGATCAATTAAAATATTATTCACAAAACTTAGAAAGAACACAAGTTGTATGCCAAGTTTGGTAAATATGACTTTGGATTGATAAGGGTAAAATTTTGGGACATGTAGTGTCAACTACCGGTGTCTTAGTGGACCGTGAAAAATTCAAGGCAATCATTAGTTGGGAGAGACCAAAGTTAGTTTTTGAATTACGTAGTTTATTAGGATTGGCTAGGTATTACAGAAGATTTATTGAGAATTGTTTTCCGGTTAATTACTCTAATGACTAGATTGACTAGGAAAAAAGTCAAGTATGAGTGGACTAATTAATGTGAAAAGGCATTCCAAGAATTAAAAAGGATACTTACTTCAGCTATTATTCTGATAGTTCTAGATAGGGGGCAAAAATATATAGTGAATTGTGATGCCTCGAAAGATGGATTAAGATCTATTTTAATGCAATCTGGGAGAGTTGTAGCCTAGTTCAATGTAGTTAAGGAATCGTGAGTTGAATTATGATTACCCCACACATAATATAGAGTTGGCGGCTATAGTCTTTGCTTTAAAAATATAGCACCACTATTTGAATGGAGAGAAATTTGACATATATTCAGACCACAAAAGTCTAAAATATATCTTACACAATGAGACATTAACATGAGATAGTGTCGATGGATGGAGTATCTAAAAGATTATGATTTTTCTTTACATTAATATCTAGGTAAGGCAAATGTTGTGGCTGATGCACTTAGTCAGAAGTCATGAGGTGCACTAGCTAGTATAACTTAGTGGGAATGGAATATGCTTGAAATTGTGAGACGATTCAGTTTATAATATAGAAGTCAAAGTTAGGGTGTTATCTAGAGTTTAGTAGCCAAATATTCCATATTGAATAAGGTGATTGAGATCTAGAAACAAGATACAGAAATATTATCCATAAAGAACTAAGTAGACTAGTACATGTGATAAATGTTGGGCTATTCATATGGATGGTAGTCTTCGATTTAGGGGAGGGATTATGGTTCCCCAAATATTAGTATTGAGAGGGGAGATTCTTAAAGAATTTCACTATTCTTGTTTTATGGTGCATCTGGCTGACACAAAGATGTATAATGATTTTTGTTGTTAGTATTACTAGAATCGGATGAAGAGACACATTGGAGATTTTGTTCAAAAATACCTCATAAGTCAATAGATAAAGGCTGAGCATCATAAGCCAATAGATTACTCTAGCCTTTGGAGGTAGTAGAGTGGAAATGATAGCATATCACGATGGATTTTGTGACACACTTGCCACGAACATCATGAAAACATAATGTTGTGTGGGTAATTGTGGGCTAGCTTACAAAATCAGTACATTTTCTGGCAATACGGATGACCTTCACACATTAGGAATTGTGTAGGTTTTACATACGAGAAATTGTCTGATTACATAGGGTACCAATATCTATTGTATAGGATAGAGATCCCAGATTTATGGCTTATTTTTGGAAGAGTTTCCAGAAAGTAATGAGAACATAGTTGGTAATGAGTATTGCTTTTCATCTGCAAATAGACAATCAGTCATAAAAGATCATACAAGTTTTGAAAGATATGTTGTGAGCATATTGTCTAGATTTCAAGGGTTGCTGGAAAAAACATCTGCCTTGGTCGAGTTTGTTTATAATAATATTTATCAGACAAATATCCAAATGGCATCATATGAAGCATTATATGGAAGGCCATGTTGATCTCCAGGTTTTTTGGGTTGAGGCAGGAGACAGATCCATTATAGGTCCAGATGTGATTAGAAATACCTCAGAGAAAGTAGATCTGATATGACAATATCTTTTTATAGCTCAAATTCGACATAAAAGTTATGATGATAGACAACAACCACTAGAATTTGAGTGGGAGATCTTGTTTTCTTGAAAGTAATGCCAAAAAAATAAGTAATCAGATTTGGCAAGCATGAAAAGTTATCGCCAAGATATATTGGGCCTTTCAAAATACTTGAGAAGATGAGTTTAGTTTCTTATCGATTAGCATTATCACCACATTTATCTGGTATCCACAAGATATTCCATATTTATCACCACTTGTAATAGATTAGGGTGAACTCGTTATTGATGCAAATGAAACATTTAAAGAAATGCAGTGCGTATCATTGATAGTCGAGACTACATTTTACTACACAAAACAATTAGGCTAGTAAAAGTAATATGATAGTATTAAGGAATAGAAAAAGCAACATGGGAACATGAAGACACGATGTGTGTTGCTTATCCTTTTTTATTTGAAAATGAAGATATGTGTTTTAGTAATTTAATAATTATTTAACTTTAGGGTATGTTTATAAATGTAAAGGTGTATCTGTGAGAATTTTAGGATGAAATTCTTTAAGGAGGGAGAATGTGAAATCCTGGAAAAAAAATGAATAAATAAATAATATGATTTTTTTATAGAAAAAAAGGGAAAATGATAATTTTGCAATAAGAAAAATTAGCTGAAAATTTTAGAACCCTAATGATAAAATAGATTTCGTTATTGAATCCATCTTGAAAAATATAGATAAGGTGAAATTTCATCAAATTCTGAGAAGGTGAGAATTAAATTATTTTTTTTAATTTATTTAATTATTATTAGAATATTTAAAAAAAGAAAAGACCTCACCATGACTTTAGCATGTGGCTACACCATGCATGGTCCAAGCGTCACAAAAAAATAATAATAATAAGTTTTTTTTAATATATTATTTTAATAAAAAAAAAAATAAACAATGGGAATCCAGAAAATGATATGATGGGAAAAAAAAGAAAAACAATTCTTCGGGGAGAGAGAGACACACAATTCAGAGAAAAAAAAATTAAATGGTTATTAATTTTTTTTGATCATAAAAGATTATTTTGGAGTCGGAATAGAATAGTCAAAGAACAATAGTTGATCTAAGTGACAAAATCTTCAGTTTGATATCAAATTTATAAAGATCACAAATGATCATGATTTATAGTTATATATTTTGAGAGGTAATAGTTTTTTCCTATTGGAAATTTTTCTATTTAAAGACTATAAATAATCATGATTTATATTACAAATTGAACTATTTAGAAATTTTTTGGGAATGGTTATATATCGAAAATTTTCTGTGTTTTGTTTTGTAAATTATACTGCAATGTGAATTAGGTTTGGATAGTTATAACTATGTTTAGAACATGGGTTAATATGAAATGGCATGTTTTCATTTCATATGCACAAAAACATTCCATATAAATGAGTGGGTGCATGATATATATATATATATATATATATATATATATATATATATATATATATATATATATATAAAGGTATAATAGATTGTATTTTGTGAACTCAAATTGGGACAACATCCAGATTGAGTTGCGTATTTTATTCAAGATCATTACTAGTATAAATATGCAAACTCGAATTGAGATAATGTCCAGACTGAGTTATGTGATGGTTTTTAGAAAATATCAAAGGAATAAAATATTTTTTTGGAAAATGTCCAATATGGTTAATCGGAGGAGGTTCATATTTCTCAGAATATGTCCAAGAAAAGTATATTTTATTCGGAGAATATCTAATATTATTTTTCAGAGCATGTCAATATTTTTAAGAATAATTCCAAAATATACATATATATACATATATACATACATATACATATATATATCTATATCTATATATCTACATCTATATATAATATATTATACTTGGCTTCAGCATGTGTGAGGGAGTTGATGAGACTCAAGAATATGAACATATAAATATTTCATCCGTAATTGCATTCTTATAAATATTATACTTGAATGAGTGTTAATATATATGCATGAAGTTTTATGCGCACTTAGGTAAGGAGTAGCCCTGTAGGAATTTACCTCTATTAAGCTTTGCTCATTCAATTGTGAGAATCCTTTTAGGTATAGGTCCAGGATAGATGATAGACCGACATGTGAGATTGCACGTGTGAAAGGAAGCAGGTTGTGGTTTGAATAATATATTATGTGTTTTTATTCTGCTGGATAAATAAAATAAAAATACATACGTTACTTTTGACAAAATTTTATTTTATTGCACATTTTGTTATGTGATGGAATGAATGGGATCCCCTAGGGGATGGGGTGTCAAAACGAGGAAGAGGAGAAGAAGGAGAAAAAGAAGAAAAAGAAGAAGGAGAAGAAAAACCAGAAGGAGGATGAGGAAGTGGAGGAGGAGGAGAAGAAGAAGAAGAAGTAGAAGAAGAAGAAAAAGAAGCATAGGAAGAAGAAAGAGAAGAAGGAGTAGAAGGAAAAAAGGAGAAGAAAGAGCAGAAGAAGAAGACGAAGAAGAAGAAGTAGAATAAAAGAAAGAAAAAGACAAAGGAGAAGATTAAGAAGAAGAAGAAATAATAATAATAATAAGAAAAGGAAAAATAAGTAGAAGAAAAAAAATTAGAAGAAGAATAAAAAGAAGAAATAGAAGAAGGAGGAGGAGAAACATAAGAAGAAGATGATAAAGTCGAAAAAAAAAAGAATAATAATGAGAAAAAGAAGATGAAAAAGAAGAATAAGAAGGCGAAGAAGAAAAAAAATAAGGAGGAGGAGGAGTAGAAAAGAATAAAAAGGTGGCGAAGAAAAAGAAGAAGAAGAAGAGAAAAAATAAAGGAGAATGAGAAGAAGGAGTAGAAGAAGAAGAAGAAGAAGAAGAAGAAAAAGAAAAAGAAGAAAATATGATGAAGAAAAAGGTGGAGGATGAGGAGGAGGAGTAGAAGAAGAAGAAAAAGAAGAAGAACATGAAAAACAATAGGAAGTAGAAGGAGGAGGAGGAGGAGAAGGAGGAGGAGGAGAGGAAGGAGAAGAAGAAGAAAAAGAAGAAAAAGGAGGATGAGGAGGAGGAGAAGTAGACGAATGAGTAGAAGAAGAAGAAGAAGAAAAAGAAAGAGAAAGAAAAGAAGAAGCTGAAGTAGTAGTAGTAGTAGATAAAGAAGAAAAATAATTGAAGAAGAAGAAGTTGGAGAAGAAGAATAAGTATATGAAGAAGAAGAAAAAGAAGAAGAACATGAAAAACAATAGGAAGTAGAAGAAGGAGGAGGAGGAGAGGAAGGAGAAGAAGAAGAAAAAGAAGAAAAATGAGGAGCAGGAGGAGGAGGAGAGTAGAAGAATGAGTAGAAGAAGAAGAAGAAGAAAGAGAAAAAGAAAGAAAAGAAGCAGCTGAAGTAGTAGTAGTAGATAAAGAAGAAGAAAAATTGAAAAAGAATAAGTTGGAGAAGAAGAATAAGTATATGAAGAAGAAGAGAAGAAAAAGAAGAAAAAGAAGAAAAAGAAGAAGAAGGAGGAGGAGGAGTAGCAAAAGAATAACACAAAAATAAAGAATGAGAAGAAGAAGAAGAAGAAGAAGTCATTAAATTAGTAAAAGAAGTTGAAGGATATGAAGAAGAATGCGAAGAAAAAGACAAAAGAAAAGAAGAAGAAGAAGAAGAAAAAGGAGGAGGATGAGAAGGGGGAGATGGAGGAGGAGGAGGATAAAAAGAAGTAGGAGGAGGATAGAAAGTAGAAGAAGAAGTAGGAGAAGGAGAAGTAGGATGAGGAGGAGGAGGAAGAGGAGAAATAGACTAAGAAAAAGGAGGAAGGAGAGAAGAAGGTTAAGGAAAAGAAGAAGAAGAATAAAAGAAGAATATGAAGAAGAAGAATATGGAGAAGAAGAAGGAGGAGGAGAAGAAGGAGAAGAATGAGAAGGAGAAGAATGAGAAGGAGAAGAATGAGAAGGAGAAGAAAATGAAGAAAAAAGAAGAAGTATATGGAGAAGAAGAAAAAAAATAAGAAGAATAAGAAGAATAAGAAGAATAAGAATAAGAAGAAGGAGAAGGAGAAGAAGAAGAAAGCAGAAGAATAAGAAGAAGTAGGAGTAGGAGAAGAAGAAGAAGAATTAGAAAAAGAAAGAAAAAAAAGAAAGATAAGGAGAAGAAGAAGAAGACTAATAAAGAAAAAAATAAGAATAAGGAGGTGAACAAGAAGAATAAGGAGGAGGAGGAGGAGGAGAAAAAGAAAAAGAAGAAGAAGTCAAAATAATAATAAGAAGAAAAAGAACTCAAAATAATAAATAAAAGAAAAATAAGTAAAAATAAGAAGAAGATTATGATGAAGAGGAGGAGGAGAAGAATAAGAAAAATAAAAAGAAGAAAAAAAATAATAAAAAGAAGAAGAAGAAGTTGAAGGTAGAACAAATAAATAAGCCGGAGAAAATGAAGCAGAATATGAAGAAGAAGAAGAAGAAAAAGAAAAAGACAGTATTTGATGAAGAAGAAGGACAAAAAAGAGAGAGAAAAAGAAGAATGAAAAGAAGAAGAAGAACAAAAAAAGAAGGATACAAAGGAGAAGAAAAAAAATAAGAAGGAAGAAATGAAGAAAAAGAAGCAGAAGAAGAATAAGAAGAAGAAAAGAAAATGAACTGTTATGTGAAAATTCTCTCTCGAGATTCTCTCTCGCGAAAAAAATTAGATAGATAGACATATAATTTGGGGTGACATCGGAGAAAATTCTCTCTTGCGAAAATACTTTTTGCGAAAATTCTCCTTTGGTTTTCTCTGGATTTTCTCTCTCGTGATTTATCTTGAATAAACTGTTATGTGAATTTGACGTTTTATCTCGCGATTATCTTGAATAAACTGTTATGTTAATTGTTGAGTGAACTATCGTGCAAATTATTTCGTGAATTGCTGTTTGCTGTTATATTTGCATAGTGTTATTATGTGTAACTGCTAGTTTTGCGCAACGAAGTGCTCCTTGGTTCTCTTGCGAAATTTCTAATATTTACAAAAGGAAAACTGTTATGGGAATGAAGCAATATGGGTGAACATGAACAACAACATTTGTAAGAAATAATAAGCTAAATTAGAAGCCGGAAGTGCTCCTTGGTTCTCTCGCGAGAATCCTCTCGCGATTTTCTCCTGCGTTTTTCTCTGGCTTTTCCCTCGTGATTATCTGGAATAAACTGTTATGCGAATAGTTGAGTGAATTATTGTGCAAATTGCTTCGTGAATTGCTGTTCGATACAATATTTGCATAGTGTTTTATGTGTAACTGCTAGATTGAGCAACAAAGAGAGAATTGCTGCTCAAACCAAGCTCAACACAAGGTGAGAATGGAAAAATCTGACTTATTATTAAATAATAAGTCTTTTGCTTCGATGGTGAAGGGAACCGCGCCGATTTCACGAACTCAAGGGAACAAAAACAGGCTCCCGGCTATCATCTTCTCTGCTGAAGAATCTCGAAGGCTCTTAGAACCTTTCGAATACACGCTCGTTGGTAGGTTCTCTCACGGCAGGCCTCATGCGATTGGAGTTCAGAAATTCATCGACAATTTAAAGCCCAAGGGGAAGGTGAAATTTGCTGATTTCGATGGCAAACATGTCGTGCTGCAATGCTCTCTACTGGAAGATCAATATCGCCTATGGCAGCATGGATTATGGCAAGTTGACGGCTTCCCCATGCGTATACTGAAGTGGACAAAGGATTTTACTCCTCTTGAAGAGGCACCTATAGCCCCGGTATGGTTTACATTGCCTTTTCTGCCACTTCATCTTTTCTCCGAAATATCTCTCTATGCAATTTCATCGTGTTTGGGTAAGCCCATGTTACGAGATGAAGCCACAGTAACCATGTCAAGGCCGAATAAAGCAAGTGTATGTGTCGAGCTAAACCTCTTAACTAAACCGCCCGACAAAATATGGATAGGTAGTGGTGAAGGGGAACAGGCTGAGGGGTTTTGGCAAACTGTCATCCTCGAAAGCCTTCCTCCTTACTGCATAAAATGTAAGAGGCTCGGGCATGAAAGTTTATCGTGCAAGGTGGGGAAAGAAGAGCATAACAACGGGCAGCAGCACGAAGGAGGAGGTACGAAGGTGATGCAATGGGTAAGGAAAGAGGAGGCTTCACTTCTCAAACAAAATATCCAGCCGAAGGGAGATCTGGACAGTGGAATAATATCAAGCATCCCACCAAATAATCCAAATATTACTCAAGAAGAAGGAACCCCGATAGAGACTAACTTGGGGATAGAGAATGATGTTAGCTCAAATAAAGGATTGGAGGAGGTAAAACACAAGAGAAAATATAAAAAAACATCTAAAACCAGAATTGTATTGAAAGAAAAACTTGATGATTATGCGTGGATAGATGAGGATCTTCTGAATTTTCCTGAAGATGAACCGGTAATTTTTAGTTGCCCCTCAAGTCACAAGGGTGATGTATCTCAAGATGAGCCTGAGGTGAAAGCAAAAGATGATATATATATTTATAATGAAGATTGGGGGAATCTTTCAAGAACCCAATCCATGGAAGCCCTAAAGCAAATGGCCATGGTGCTCAGAAAACAGGTAAAATATAATGAGATTAGGCATGAAATTCCTCACACTCCTAAAATAGTAAGAAATACGAAAAAATATGCTAACATGTCTTATGAATCTAAGTGTACAACTCGAGCCCAAGCTAAATTAGTTTTTAATGGATATATGTCTATATTGGAATGTTAGGGGGGTAGCTAATAGCCCCACGATAAATAGATTAAGACTTTTAATTAAAGAACATAAAATCTCATTAATGATTATTGCAGGACCAATGGTCCTGCAAGATCAACTAAATAAATATAGAGAAATTTTAGGATTTAATAAGGCTTATGCTAACCTAAATAGTAAACTTTGGATTTTATGGCACAGTAAATTGAAAATTGAAATAATAAAAGATACCAAACAAATAGTACATTTCAAATTAGATAAGAGCACAAATCAAATAATCTCAGTAGTTTACGCAAAAAATGATAAACAATCTAGGTTGGCTTTATGGGAAGAAATGAAAGATATAGCAAGTAGAAATTCACCTTGGATTATAGGAGGCGACTTTAACATAATTAGAAGCCCTCAAGAAAAGAAAGGTGGCAAACCACCGGATAAGGTAGCCATGAAACAATTTAATGACACAATAGCCATTACTAATCTAATGGAAATAGATTTCACTGGTTTGAGATATACTTGGTGCAATAATTGGAAAAAAAGAGGAGTCATCTGGGCTCGACTGGATAGGATAATGTGTAACACAAAGTGAGTCACCTCACAAGGGATTACGGGGCTTAGACACCTAAATAGAACTTGCTCTGACCATAGCCCCTTGCTTATCACGATTCAAAGAAACCAGGGTAATACGTCTAATTTTAAATTCCAAAATATGTGGGTAAAGCATGCGAGCTTCGCAGGACTTGTCAGTGAGTCTTGGAAAGAGCCAGCAGAGGGAAAACCGATGCAAGTTCTATCAATTAAACTTCTGAGGCTAAAACCTTGTTTAAAAACATGAAATAAAGAGGTTTTTGGGAAATTAAATCAGGAGCTAAAAAAACTAGAAGAAAAAGTAGCCAAGCTGGAGCAAGATTTTGACTCCACTAATAATAATGAAACTCGGATAGAATTAAGTAAGGCTAAAGGAGAACTGATTGAAATTACACATGGAAGAAATTTATTGGAAACAATGAGCAAAAATAAAATGGTTAAAAGATGGTGATCGTAATTCTAAATTTTTTTATAATATGTCTAAAATAAAATCTCAAAAAAATAAAATTAAAGGACTAATAAATGAATAAGGAAAATGGGTAGAAGATGAAAAGGAAATAGGAGCACTCTTTAAAATTTTTTTTTTAAAATCAACTATGTAGTCAGTCATGTAGGACAGATAATTCTCTAATGCATGAGATTAGGGCGACCATCACGGAAGCTCAAAACTAATTAATGGAATTGATCCCAGAAGAACCAGAAGTTAAAGAGGTTGTCTTTAGTCTTGATAAAGATAGTGCAGCAGGACTTGATGGTTGGAATAATTATTTTTTCCAGGTAAACTGGCATACGATTAAAACTTAGCTTGTCCTTGCAATTGCAAGTTTTTTTTGTAGGTGCGGAAATCCAAAAATCATGGGTAAAATCTTTTATAGTATTAATTCCAAAAAAAGAATCACCACAGAAATGTGAGGATTATAGACCAATAAGTTTATGCAATGCTATTTATAAAATATTGGCAAAAATATTACAAAATAGGCTAAGCTTAATTTTACCGTCAATAATATCTCAGGAACAAATGAGCTTTGTTAAAAATAGATTAATGATTGAAAATATAAAACTTGCATCAGAAATGATGAAAGAAATAGGAGGTAAATCTAGAGGAAAAAACTTAGTGGTCAAACTAGATCTATCGAAAGCCTTCGATAGAGTGGAATGGGATACCCTTTGCTTTGTGCTAAGAAGGTTCAGCTTCTCTGAGCTGACCATGGATCTAATATATAGATGCATTTCAAGTACTTGGGTAAGAGTCCTGGTAAATGGTAAGATAAGTGAGGAATTTAAACCAAATAAAAGTTTAAGGCAAGGGGATCCGTTATCCCCCCTTCTTTTTGATATCTATTTAGAATTATTAATACGAAACTTGAATAAGAAAATATCCGAAGGTAAAATAATGTCATTCAGACAACCAAGGAATACACCCAGAATAGGCTATTTAGCTTACGCAGATGACCTTATAATATTTACTAATGCTAGCATAAAGTCTTTAATGAATCTTATGGATCTTCTTCAAATATTTGAAAAAGAGACAGGCCAAATGGTTAATAAAAGTAAATGTCAGTTCATGCTTGCTAAAAATGCAAAATTAAAGTTAGTAGATAAAATAAAAAATATTACAGGTTTTGCAGAAATTAAAGGGGCATTAATGTATCTAGGTTGTCCGATATATGAGGGGAGGTTGAAGGAAGAATATCTAACTTATCTTCAAGACAAGCTAAGAAAGAAAATAGCAGGATGGAAAGAAGAGCTCCTGGGATTTGGGGGCAGGATTACGCTACTTTCACACGTATTACAAAGCACACTAACACACATTTTATCAGTGATACATCCCCCTAAAAAATTTATTAAAAAACTCGAATCAGAAATAGCTAACTTCTTATGGGATAAAAAACAAGGCAGAAATAAACTACACTGGAATGACTGGAAAAGTATTTGTTATCCGAAAGAGGAAGCATGATTAGGTCTAATGAGCCTCCAGGACTCGGCAGCTGCCTGGGACTGTAAAAGCTGGTAGAGACTTAAAGAAAGCCATAATCTTTGGGCTAAATATATGCGGGTAAAATATTTAGATAATAAGAATAAGACCTCTAAGAAAGTTTCGAACAGTTGGAAGTCAATGGAAAAACAAAAAGAGATAGTAGACTCACACTCTATACTAAAGAAGAGTGGCTGGAAATGGACGTTAACACAACAAGGAAACTTTTCCCTCAAGTCGGCAAAAGATTTGATCAGAAAGAAAAAACTGGCTCAAACTCTATTTAAATGGGTATGGCAAGAAAACATCCCACAAAAAATGCGCTCCTTCACATGGAAGGCTTTAATGAATGCTATACCGGTTGATAGAAATATACAAAAGAAAGGGATAAACATGGCATCAAGATGTGAATGCTGTTCACAAGCGGTTGAAACAACTGACCATTTGCTTTCTAATGGACCCATCGCAGCAGAAATATGGAGAGAGATGGAAGGGGAAAAAAGAATATGTAAAATAGATGATTGATTAATAGATAAAGTTAAAAAATGGGAAAAAGAAAACACGAAAAGCCCCACCAAGAAATGGCTTAATCAGAAACTGCCACATCTAATTATTTGGTGCATATGGAAATCTCGAAACAAAAGTAAATTTGAAAATATAAGGATGAATTTAACAGAAATTATAAGAGATATTAGAAAGGAGATATGTAATATATCAATAATAAAACCGATAGTAATACAGGAAATGAAACAAGAAAAGAAGCTTGAGAAAGAATGGGATCTCACATATAAAGTCTTAAAACAGGAATGGGCTAAATGTATATACTAGAATGCTCAGCCGGTTGGCAAACTCTCACTTAATACGGATGGGAGTTTTAGCAGGGACACTGGAATAGCAGGAGGAGGCGGGGTAATAAGAGATCATACATGGATAGTACAGAGAGCTTTCACCAGATCTAGTAGAGCCTCCTCGGCTTTAGAATCAGAAATTAGAGCATTAAAATCAGGGTTAGAGATATGTAAGCAGCTAAACTTTAAAAACATTGAAGTTCAGGTAGACTCAAAATTACTAGTTGAAACAATAATCAATAAGAAAATATTATGGAGGTATGAAGAGGACCTAGAAGTAATTCTTAGTCTTTTGGAACAACTGAAGGCCTCAATAATACATATATATAGAGAAGCTAATAATCTAGCGGACAGTCTATCTAAAATAGGCACCACCAGAGGAGATATTGAATATAACGAGAAATTCATGCCAAACAAACTAAAGGGAATAGCATGTTTAGATAAAATGGGATTTCCTTATATTAGAACAAATAAACAGACCACGAAGGTATGACAAAGTCTCAACTTTCTGATGGATTGAGCAGGAATTCATCATTGCAGAGAATTTCTGTCTCACAATTAAATGGAATGGAAGGGTAGAGATTGAGCCATATTTAAAAATAAAATAAAACTTAAATCTTAATTTAGAATTTTGAATTTAAAAAAGAAGCATACAGATTAGAATTATAAATGTCTTAACTCTGCTTTTCGGCAGAATAGTGAGTATCTTAAAAGATGTATCTTGACTTCCCTTGCAGGATGTTAAGAAGATAATAGGGTATAAATGTAGGAGATCCCATTGCAGGATGTGTTAATTCTGCATTTCGGCGGAATAGTGCATAGCTAAAAATGCAAGGGTGTCAAGATAATATGTATGTAATTTAGAAAGTATGTGCTAATTCTGCATATCTAAAAATATGTGCTAATTCTGCATTTCGGCAGAATTCGATATTCTCTTTAGAAAGTATGTACTTTGACTTTCCTTGCAGGACAATATGTATTATAACTTTCCTTGCAGATTGTTAAGGAGGAGAAATCGACAATTCTGTGGAGCTTTAGTCGTATGTTGTATAAGTTTAATCAAGGATAAGGGTAATAGGGTGTCAAGATCTTGTAGGCACGTTCATTTTTTTCTCTTTGGTTTTGTTACAGGATCGACAGTGTATAAACGAGGAAGGAAGAAGGCTGGAAACCTTTTAGAAAGTATGTGAAGAGAAGAGCTAGACGCACGGGGAAGTGGAGAGATAGAGGCCCGACCACATGGACAGCACTATCCCCATATGCTGCCTCCAGATGCTGTTTGCTGCTGCTAGAACTGCCTCCACACAGATGTAGAGACCTATGCAGTCTGTTGCCGTCTGTTGAAAACCTGCTGCTGTGGAAGTTTGTTGCTGTCTGTTGCTGTCTGTTGCTATGGAAGAAGCTGCCTGAACCTGCCTGAACAAAAAATCAGGATGATGGGAGAATAAAGAAGAAGCTGTGGAAGTCTGTTGCTGTCTGTTGCTGCCATAAGCGCAGTCTGTTGCTGCCATGGGAGAACAAAAATTTTACACAGTGCATATACCTATGCAGAGAGCAATCTGTTGCTGCCATGAGTCCTCCCCCTGCTGAGATGAGTATACCTGCTGATGTGGAAAGTCTACCTGATGTTCACTGCTACATAATTATGAAGAATCACAAAGAGAGCGGCTTCCGCCACAGTTAACTTAAATAAGGATAATGCTCTGTATTTTGGGATATGGAATTGCCCTATAAATGTAATGTTTTACAAATAGACTTCTAAGGTTGTAAAGGTTTTCCTTTGCCTACAAGTGAGGGTTATATTTTCTTTAATAAAAGATAAAAGCCTTTTAAAAAAAAGAAAAGAAAATGAAAAAGAAGAACAAGGAGAAGACGAAGAAGAAGAATGAGAAGAAGAAGAAGAATGAGAAGGAGAAGAAGAAGAAGAATACAAATAAGAGGAAGGAGAAGAAGAATAAGAAGGGGAAGAAGAAGAAGAAAAAGAAGAAGAAAGAACAAGAATGAGAAGAAGAAGAAGAAGAAGAATGAGGAGGAGGAGGAGAATAAGAAGAAGAAAAAAGAAGGAGAAAAAGAAGAAGTAAAAGAAAAAAAATATTGAAGAATAAGAAGAATAAGAATAAGAAAAAGAAGAAGAAGAAGAAAGAGTAGGAGAAGAAAAAAAAATTAGAAGGAGAAAAAGAAAAATAAAAAGACCAAGAAGGAGTTAAAGAAGAAGAAGAAGAAGAATAACAAGAAGAACGACAATGAGTAGAAAAAGTAGAAGGAGAAGAAAAAGAAAAAGAAAAAGAAATACAAGAAGGAAAAGTAGAATAAGAACAAGAAGGAAAAGAAGAAAAGAAGGAAGAGGAGAAGGATAATAAAATCTAGAAAAAAAGATAATGAATAAAACTAAGAATAAGGAGAAGAAGAAGATGATGATGATGATGTTGAAGAAAAAGGAGATGAAAAGATAGAAGGTGAAGCAGTAAAAGAAGAAGATAAAAAAGATGGAGAAGAAGAATGAGAAGGGGATGAGGAGGAGGAGGAGAAGATGATGATGATGATTGGTGTGCAAGAAAAAGAGATACAAAAATAAGAAGGTGGAAGCAGTAAAAGAAAGAAGTTAAAATAGAGATGGAGGATGATAGAATAAGGAGGGGGATGAAGAGGAGGAGGAGAATGAAGAAGAAGAAAAATGACAAATAAAAAAGAAAAAGAAGAAAAGGAACAATGACGATAGAAAGGAGGAGGATAAGAACGTGAAAGAAGAAAAAGATGGTAAAAAGGACAAAGAAAGAGAACGATAAGAAGGAAAGAAGAAGGAGATAGGAGAAGGAGAAGAAGAAGGAGAAGGAAGAAGAAGAAGGAGAAGGGGAAGAAGAAGAAATGAAGAAGAAGAAAGAAGAAGAGAAGAAGAAAAAAGAAGGAGATGAAGAAGAAGGGGAAGAAAAGGAAAAAAAGGAGAAGAAGAGGTTAGAAGAAGGAGAAGAAGAAGAAAGGAGAAGAAGAACAAGACGAGAGAAGAAGAAAAGAGATAAGAATGAGGAGGATAAGTAGAAGAGAAGAAGAATGAGAAATGAAGAAGAAGAACAAGAAGAATGAGAAAATGAAGAAGAAGAAGAAGAAGAAGAATAAGTAGTAGTAGTAGTAGAAGAAGTAGTAGTAGAACAGAAGAAGAAGAAGAAGAATAAGGAAATAAAGAAAGAGATGAAAAATACAAATAAAGGAGAAAATAATTAAGAAAAAAGAAATAGAAGAAGTAAGAGAGGAAAAAGAGGATGAGAGAGGAGCAAAAGAATAAGAAGGAGAAGGATAAAAAGAAGAAGTTGAAAGAAGGAAAGAGAGGGAGAAGAAAAGATAAAGAAGAAGAAGAAAAAAAGCAGATGAGGAGAAGAAGAAAAAGAAGCAGTATGAGGAGAAGAAGAAAAAAGAAGCAGATGAGAGAAGAAGAAGATATAGAAAGAGAATAATTAAAATAAAAAAGAAGAATGAGAAGAAAAATATAAAGAAAAATAAGGAGGAGGAGGAGTAGCAGGAGAAGTAGGAGAAGGATAAGATGAAGAATATGAAGGAGAAGGAGAAAGACAAGAAGATGAATAAAAAGAAAAAGAAGGAGAAGGAGAAGAAGAAGAATTAGAAGAAGATTAAGAACTAGTAAGAGTAAGAAAAGAAGAATAAGTTGGAGAAGGAGAAGAAGAAGAAGAAGAAGCAGAAGGAGAATGAAATCAAGAAAATGCAGTTTTAGAATAAGAATAATAAGAATAAAATGAAAAAGAAGTAAAAGTTGTAGGATAAGAAATTGAGGAGAGAAGGGAGAAGGGAGAAGGAAAGGAAGAAGGTTTTTGTAATAGTGCTCTAGGCCTAAATATCCCGTATCGGGTTTTGTTATGGAAATAACAATCAATTAAGATTTGTATAATTTTGATTGATATTCATGGGATGAATATTGTATGAGATACAAAAAAAATGTATATCTTTTTGTTGAGAACAAATATTGGACACACCCATCTTGAGATTAGTACTTGGATCAAAGTCATAAGTTAATCTCTAATAGTTTTGTTACTAAATCTATTAACATAAGATTACTATTGTTCCCAACATTTGGTATATTGTGTTTTGATATAATCAAATATTGTCTTTAATCAGATTACTATAAAGGTTATACTTGAACATAATAAAAATTATGTAGTAATATTTGAGTAATTAAGATGAAATTTGTTCCTCTTATTATATGAGAGATATCGCTGGGTCCCCTCAATAATTAAGACTAAGAAATGCATGACTAAGCTCAAATGAATTGATGGAGATCAATATCATTTGTTTAGTCAGTCTAATTTGGTTTCAAGTAATCAAAGATTGAATGATATAAGGTTGACTTTGTCCATGACTTATATCTATCAGATATCATTAGATAAAAGGATTATTTCATTAGCAATATTAAGGTTGTCTCAGATCATGAGTTTTTTATTTAACTTGAGTAGTCACAATATCTGGCAAGATGCAACTTATGACTTTAGGTTCAAATAAGATTTAGGACTACTGCCAATGTTAATTGAACCTATATGATCACACATTAAGAACGAATAGAAATGGTTGTGATTTTTCACTCTCTGTAGTACGTTAAAATGATGAGATTATTTTAAATTACAAATAACTATTAGTTATTATTTAAATTCAAATTTAATTTTGAGAAATTTTAAATTCATGATTTAAATAATACTTAATTTATTACACTAAACTTGAGTTATAATGAATAAATTCATTTAAAAGGGGTTTTAAGGATTTGAAGGAAGTGGTAGTCTTTTATAAAATAGACTTGTATATATATATGAGATATATTTGATGCAAACGGTTGTCTTTTATAAAAAAGAGAGAAACTCTTTCATTTTGAGAAGACGAATTTGAACTAGCATTCAACAAAAACATTTATTATTTGTTCATGTGTAGATACTTGTAGAGGGTGGCCATTTTTTACAAAGGCAGTACCTTTGAAGATCTGAATAAAGCAATATGCACACTTTGAAGGCTAGATGATCAATCTACAAAAGGTTAGTTTCGTTTACCATTCCTTTGTGTTTTTATGAAATGCATGTGATCCTGAGTCAGTTAAGAGAAAAAATTATAAATTCCACTATGTTTATGTTTCAATTAGATTGGATATTCTACCTGAAACACCAACTAATGAAGATAAAGAGCAGGAGAAGAAAGAAGAAGGAGAAGAAGAAGGAAGAGAAGAAGGAAAATAAGAAGGAAAAGAAAAAAAAAGATGAAGTAGAAGAAGGAGGAGGAGGAGAAAATGAATAAGTTGAAATACAAGAAGAAGAAGAAGAAGAAGAAGAAGAAAGAGGAGGAGGAAAAAAAGAAGGAGAAGAAGAAGAATAAGAAGAAGAAAGAGAAGATGAAGGATAAGAAGAGGGGAGAAAAAGAAAAACAAAAAGAAGTAGGTTTAAGAAGAAGAAGAATGAGAAAAATATGAAGAATAAGGAGTAGAAAGAGGATAAATAGGAGAAAAAAAAGTAGAAGAATAAGAAGGAAAAGTAGTATAAGAAGAAAAAGAAGAATAAAAATAACAACAAGAAGAACAAGAAGAAGAACAACAAGATGAATGAGAAAGAGAATAAGAATAATAAGTAGTATAAAAAAGAAGAGAGGAAGAAGAAGAAGAATGAGGAGAAGAATAACAAGAATGAGAAAAAAGAGAAAGAGGAGGAGAAAAAGAAGAAGGTGAAGGAGAAGAAGTAAAAGGTTAAGGAAAAGAAGAAGAATGTAAAAGAAAAGATGAAGAAGAAAAAAAAAAGAAGAAAGGAGGAAGAGGAGGAGGAGAAAAAGAAAAAGAAGGAGAAGAGTAGAAGAAGAAGGAGCAGGAAGAGGAGGAGGAGGAGGAGAAGGAGTTGGAGAAGAAAAAAAGAAGAAAAAGAAAAATAAGAAGAAGGTTAAGGAGGAGAAGAAGAAGGAGTTGAAAAAAGAACAAGAAGAAAAAGAAGAAGAAAAAGAAAAAAAAAAAGAAGAAGAAAAAGAAGAAGAAGAAGAATAAGTAAATACATATATTTAGTTGTTTTTATTATTTCATACATAACTAAATTGTAATTTAATATAATTGAAACCTAACAGTATGGAAATAGGTATCTTCCTAAGTTAGAATTAAATGTTAAAAATAAGGCAAAAGTTGAAGGTTCAACTTTCAATGCATATTTAGTAGAATAAGCATCATCATGTTGTTCTTATTATTTTGAGGATCATGTCATACAAAGAATAGAAATGTGTCTTAGAATGGTAAATATCATGTGTTGGTAGAAGATGATTCTGTGGACAAACTATCTATCTTCAAGCACCCTAGAAGAGTATCCGGAAGAACAAAGAAAAGATGTATGACAGATGAAGAGTACAAAGCAACATGGAGCTATGTTTTACTTAATTGTGAGGAGGTGCACTATATATTGTGTATGTATACCCAAAATAGTTGCAGATTTAATAATAGTTTAATTTTGTCCTTGATAGGAATATTTGGTATACATTTATCTCTCTCTTTTATATTTGTATAGTATTTACGTTGAGTAGTTAAAAAATAGGCAACCTGTAATTTCCAGCAATGATGTCGATTATAAGTTGGAAACTGAATTTGTGATTTGTTTCAAAAATTATGTGAGAATTAATAAGTTTTAAATTTTTCAATTATTTATTTATTAGTATCTTTTATTTGTTAACATTATTGTTTAATTTATGACACATGTAAATGATCCTTCAAATGGAGATTCTAATTTTTTCATTCAAAATCTAAGTAAATGCCCATTTAGATATGTGACAACCTATCCTAGATATTTTGTCAATAGATATAAATTTCACACGATTGGGCATGGTTCTTCTAAAACAACAATGAATATTAGTGTATGCATTAAAGGCTTAGGTTATTGTGTAGATGAGATTGATTATAATGATCAACTCACAAGAGTTATTGTGTTGGAGTATCCAAGACTCAAAAATAAAAGGTTTGTATTATTAAAGTATGAGTGGTTTGATCATACACAAAATATGTGTACAAAGATTCATTCAGATTATAAGCTAGTGAATGTTTACCATAAATGTAGATATAATCATATGAGCCATTTATTATGGTAGTTCAAGCTACTCAAGTATATTATTGTACATATCCGAATTTATATCGTGATAAGAGTGATTGGTCGGTGATTTGCAAAATCAAAGCTTGATCAAAATTTGAAGTACCAACATCTCAACAAAGAAGTGTAGACTTTGCTATTGCACTGCCATTTCAAAAAGATGACATATATAATATTGAGCCTGTGCATTTAGATGAAGATCCAAAAAATTTATGTGACTCAAATGGTGACCTAATAGAAATTGAAGATGATCAATTTCTATCTGAAGATGAGTTGAAACTTATATCAGAATCATATGAAATCTCAGAAGATCCATTGAAGGATGATTGTGATACCGATAATTAAATTGTTATAATTGTATTATAATATTAAACTATCAAAGACTTTCTATATTTTGTTAAAATATATTGGTGTGTTTTATTCTAAAATGCATGGTTGTTCATCATATCTCTATTATTTGTCTATGTTTTTTTAAAGCAGATGGCGCCTAAAAACGTGGTGGAGGTGGATGTGGACGCAAAAATGAACCAAATTCATCTAGTATTTTACATCTTGTTGCAAATTCAGTGCCATCTCATACCCACCATATCCAGACTTCAACATCACAATCACCATCTCCATTTCCTTCACCATCACCATCATTGGCACATTTACTATCATATTTATCAGATATAAGCTCACCACCCATTGTCCCTTTTGCACACACTTTTAATACATCTCTATCTTCTACACCACAATTTATAGTGATAATTCTCCCATTTACAAAACCTTCGACATCATCAAATGTTGTGTCTTCCTTTGTATTCAGTGTTAAGTTAGTAATTGAGATCGTGGATGAGAGGTATAAGAAATATGTAAATATGACTTGAATAAAAAATTTTGATGTTACTATTAGTGGTTTTTATACATAGCTATGATTTGCTTGTTTTCACTATTATTTATTTATTTGTATAGTTTTATTCCATCTCACAAGTGTTCGACTATAATTACAAAGTCTTTCAAGAAAATAGTAGATTCTAAAGCATTTTCATAGAAGAAAGTTTCTAAATCGACAAAAGAGTCTTATTTTAATGACTTCAGGTAAAAATAACGAAACACAAGCATTGAAAATTAATTATCTAATTATTTAACTAATATATTGGTTATTATTCAAGCAGTAAATAATTATGTCATTATTATTAATATAAATTCTTTTGTGTTTTTTTTATATATAGAATCAATGAACATGGAAACCCAAAATTGATGGAAAGATAAAGAGTCATTATGAGAGAGCAACATAGGAGACTAGCCCAAGTGGCTTAAATATTGGGCGGAGATAGATGTGAAAAAAAATCAGAGATTGCCAACAAAAATCGACAAACTGAGGTAGCCAGACTAGGTACAGGAATGTCTCGCCACATAGGAGGGTCACAATCAATCATTGAGCACACTAGAGATTTGGCACAATTTTAAAAGTTTAAACATTTATATATTTAGTAGTTATCCTAATAGTCCAAATAAATCAAATATGTGCATGGTTTTATTAAATTTGTTAAACTTTTTTATCATTTTTATTTTATAACTTAATAAATACATATCTAAAGCCGGAGAATTGGGTCGAGATCCTAATTTCTAAGAGATTTTCAGAAGATGCATGTGAAGAAAGCGGATGGTCAATTTGTTGACAATAATTCTCAGATGATTACTTTAAGAATCTGTTATATTAATACAATTTTATAAAACTATAGTACATTTTGAAAGTTATTAGGAATGCAAAATATTTAATTTATTTTATGAATATCTAGAATAGTATTTTTCTCTGTTTTATCTCAGAACTCATGGAGGAATGTGTGAAAGCTACTTCTCAACAAGTTCAGGGTTCTAAGGATCTTCAACCAAATGACTATGATCCTATCTATTTGGAGACCATAGGAGGTCAAAAGAAGCAACGAGTGTACGGCATCAACTCGAAGGGAGTGGCAGTTTGTTGTAATAGTCATGCTTCAAATTCATCTGTCAAAACAATGGTGGATGAGGCAGCCGAACAACAAGTAATCAAATCAAATGAACATTTTAAAGTTATGGAGACCGAAATGAAATAGAAGGATGAGTAGATATTTCATTTGAAGGAAGATATGCATGAAATGAAAGAAGAGAAGTATGAGCAGATTACTAATTTGAAGGAAGAAATGTAGAAAATGAAAGAAGAGATGGATGAGTAGTTTACTCATTTGAAGGAAGAAATGCAAGAAATGAAAGAAGAGAAGGATGTGCATATTACTCATTTGATGGAAGAAATGAATGATGAGATGAAAGAAATTAAGAATATAATGCAATATTATTATGTTCTATATGGAGTCATAGAGCGACATTGATGCAACAGATAGCAGTCTGAGATCCAGCTGCAATACCTTGGAGGAGAGGCTAGCACAAAATCACAAACTAATTATGAGGATGATTTCATATCAGAATTATTTCTAAACTATTTTGATTTTTGTCTGTGTAGCAAAACATGCTATTTTTTTGGACGTTTCAATTTTTTTTATTTTGGTCTTATTCTGTAATTTTCTGATTAACCTAATAATGAATCTTTGTAGGACATCTGATGTGACATGCACGTAAAAAATATAATTCAAAGCATTCAAATATTTCCACGGTCCTTCCAATGCATTGGTCCCATATTTACCTATCAGCTGGATCAAAAGGAGGCTGAGCTTCTATTATCTTCATTATTTCTGAAATAATTTATCGTTGCACTCTTTTTCTATCTAAACATCATTTCTGAACATCTTTTAGATATATGTTTTTTAATTTGTATGACTATCAACTTAGATTTGTGTTTGTTCGTATTTATAATTAATATTTTTATATATATATGAATATATTTGTTTGTCCCAGAATATTTTGGGTAGAGTTTTAGCCTATTATAAGTATGTAAAAGGCTTGGCTGGTCCTCCTGGTGATGAGAACATCACCTTAGCTTTTGAAGCTGTGAGATGAATAAAAAAAATTATGGTCCCATGGAGACACATGTTTGTTCATAACACTCTTATTTTGTGCAGATCTACGTTGTCGCGGTTTAGATCTGCGACTGCTTTTTATCGCTCATTGATGGAATTAAACTCTTGAAATGTTAATAGCCATTACAATTCCTAAATGAACCTACATGTGTGGAAAAATTCAATACCATGCAGCATGTTGTCATTTTAACTTCTATTTCCATTTTATTTGTCACTTTCTAACATCTTATAATTAACCATAGACTGATGCGTGAAGCTGGGCAACACAGAAGAATATTTTGATGGACAGTTCACTTGAAATCCTGGAGTAATCTTGATTCGGTAATTTAAAAAGAAGCTCATTATTATATCGTTGTGTCATGTGTGAAATTTCCAGCAAATGGCAGTTGGTGTTACATGTGGTAGTCTATCTATTTATCAATGTCATAGTGTTGTGTTCTTATTGGTTTGTAATGTAATATGTTATGCTCCATGCATAAGTGTAATAATGTTCTCTATCTGCGTGGAGTACCAGATGACAAAGAACTAAAAGATGCGGACCATGCTGAGCGACCTATATGTGTGTTTTTAAGCCCTAGACTATTTCTTTTGTTGTCTTTGATGGTATGTGTATTTGCATGAAAGTACATGTGTGTGTGTGTATCATCTAAAGCCATGTGATATATATACGTACTTATAAATCTACAGTATATATGTATGTATATACTATAGTATATATGTACGTAATTACCGAGTATATACGTATGTATATACTACAGTATATTTGTACGTATATACTGAGTATATACATAAGTGAGTGCATTTATTTATTTGTAGAAATGTATATATTGTCATATATACACATCCATTTACACACACACACACCCACCCACCCATTTACACACACACACACACACACAAGTTGGAATATATAATTGCTCAGGCTGGTCTGGTCATCATAATGCAATGTTTACCACTGTAGGTCATAAAAGCCATCGATATTAAACCTTTCCCAGGGCTGTGGCAAGATGATATTTCTGGTTCAGGCTAGCTAGGTAGACAGAGACAGATAGAGGCAAAAATAGGCAAACAGAGGCAAACAAAGGCTCTTAGTAATTGTGTAGATATGCAATTATCACATCGTACAAAGCATATGTATGAGGAAATAAGTTTTCTTACTGTAGGTTCTATAATGATTGGTTCTAATTGAAATAGGTCTTAGGATTATGATGATGAGGATGCTCATGTAGTGTTGTGTAATTTATTAGATTTCACAAAATTGTATTCAATCAGAAGGAAATATATAACATTACCCGATTTTTATAGTTCGTGAGTGCCAGGATGAATATCGGGTCTTGTTTTGGGAGAAGCAGTTCGCCGCCTTGTCAAAAACTCACTCAATCTCAAAACGAGTGGTTGGCAGGGAAGTTCATCAGTCGAGCATCATTGTCCACCCCACTTTTATTATCAGTAGTAGCAGCAACAAGAACATCAGCAGCAATATATATTCATGTATATACTTGGTATATACATGCATATATACTCATTTCATTTTGTTGTCTTTGATAGGATGTGTATTTTCATGTAAGTACATGTGTGTGTGTGTAATCTAAAGGCTATGTGATAATATATACGTACGTATAATACTATAGTATATACGTACGTATATACTATAGTATATATGTATATATATGTACGTATATACTATAGTATATATGTATGTATTTACTATAGTATATAAGTACGTATATACTGAATATATACGTATGTATATACTACAATATATATGTATGTATATACTCGATATATATGTACATATATACTCAGTATATACGAATAAATATACTCGGTATATACGTACGTATATACTGAGTATATACTATAATATATAAGTACGCATATACCGAGTATATAAGTACGTGTATACTATAGTATATAAGTACGTGTATACTATAGTATATAAGTACGTGTATAATATAGTATATACGTATGTATATTTTGAGTATATACGTACAAATATACTCGGTATATATGTAAATATATACTTAGTATATACTCGGAATATGCGTATATACTTAGTATATACGCATATTCCATCGCTAATCCATCATTATACCCCATTTAGCGATGGAAATCCCCCATTTAGCTAAGAAATTTTCACTAGCCAATTGGGATTTTTTTTATAATAGAAGTAGACGAAGAAGAAGTAAGAGAAGGAAAAGCTGAAGAATAAGAATAAGAAGTACGAAAAGAAGAAGAAGAAGAAGAAGAAGAAGAAGAAGAAGAAGTAGTAGTAGTACGAGAAGAAGAAGGGGAAGAAGTGGGAGAAGAAGAAAATGAAGAAATAGAAAGTATAATAAAATGATAAAATAGAAAGAAGAAGTAGAAGAAAAGAAAAAAGAAGAAGAAGAATTAGAAAGAATAAAAAGAAGAAGAGGAAAAAGAAAGAAGAAAGAAGAAAAAAATAGAAGAAGATGACGAAGAAAGAAGAATAAAAAGAAGAATAAGAAGGAAGAATAAGAAGAAGTTGAAGAAGAAGAAGAAGTAAAAGAAATAAGAAGAAGTTGTAGAAGAAAGAAGTAGAATAAGAAATAGAAATAAGAAGAAAAAGAAGAAAAAGAAGAAAAAGGAAAAATAAAAAGAATAAGAAGAAGAAAAAGAAGGAATAAGTAAAAAAGAAGAAGGAAAAAGAAGAAGAAGAAGAAGAAGAAGAAGAAAAGAATTAAGAATAAGACTTGGAAGAATAAAAGAGAAGAAGTAGAAGAAGAAATAGAATAATAATAATAATAATAATAATGAAGAAGAAGAAGAAAGAAGAAGAATAATATTATGAGTGTGGCAGAAGGAGGATGAGTGACTAGAGATGGGGAAGGAAGACTAATCAAAGCTTTCATGCTAAGATGAAAGGCCTCATCATGATTTGTAAGCTAAGATACTTGCTATAAAGAAAGGGCTACAAAATTTGCATAGATTGTGGATTTAAAAATATCACGATTCAAGTAGATTCAAGTATATTAGTGGACATAGCCTCAAGTAAATTAAACATGTAAAGATATGAAAAGGAGGTAAACATTATTAGGATTCATTTGTAAGGATTGAACGAAACAATAAAGCACATTTATAGTGAAGGTAATGTGGTAGCAGGCAAACTAGCAGAGGAGGGTCTCAAAAAAGGAATGCAAGTGCTTGATACAGAAAATATTCTATATAGAGTGAAAGGGTTAGTAAAGTTAGATAGAATAGGTTTTCCTTATATTATATTATATAAGGAGAAATAAAACCATAAATAGGGAAAGAAAAAAATGTAAAATAGATTTTGAATGAGGGGTTGCTTCATATTTGCTTTATATTTATAAGTTGTTTGTGTGTGCATGGATTGTATAAGATTTTTTTTGCAAGAAAATATAATATGGTTAGGGGTAGAAGAGTTGGGTAGGTAGGTTTTCTCTTGCAGGTCAGACACCTGGAACCCCAAGGTGGAAAGTTGAACAAACAGACACAGAAACAACAAAGCAGGGGTAACATATATCGAGGAGGATCAGTAAGAAGTCATGCTAGCAACACAGAAAATGCTTGTGCAGGGAGAACAAGTATGCAGAAAGATAGAGGAATTAAAGCACCAGGAATGGTACTTTTGAAAAAGAAATATAGATTCTGCACTACATAGAGGGAAACCTCTAGCAAATAGAATATAAAGGGGTCTGGTTATTTGATATTGTAAGGGTGATTCAAGGAAAGGAATTAGGGGGGGGGGGGGGGGGGGGGGGTAGTAATCTGTAGATGTATGTTTTGGTAGTAGGATAGTCGAGAAACTTGTAATGTGCAAGTTACAACACTAGAAGAGATAGTTGGAGGTAGAAAAAAGAGGGAAGAAGAAAGCCTGCCAGGACCCAGCTCAAATAAGAGAGCTTCAGAGGAGAGACATTTGCAAAGAAAGAGAAGGGAAGCAAGAGCATAAAAGTCTTAGTTTGATTGGTTTTTACTTCATTAATGCAGGGGTCAAATAAGGGAAGGGTGTAAATGGGAAAATGGGTAAATGATGTAGATCTAGGTGGGATTGTAGGGTAGTCTGATATGTGTAGGAGAAGAATAGTGGAACAAAAAGAAGGAAGGAATAAAGGGGCCATAGTGGACTACTTCGAATTGCATAAAAGAATTGGAAAGACCTAAATGAACATGTAGCAAAGCAACAAAAGAGTCTGAAAGCTATACTCGGATGATGAGAACAAGGCCACAATAACTACTCTGACATAACAGAAGAAAAAAAAAGTAGAATCAGTCTCACTATGCATATTAAGATGAAGAAAAAGAGGATAGAAAAGATGTGTTTAATTTGTTTTGAATTAGTGAATAGGAAGGTTGTAAGAGGGAAATAGGTAGAAGAATAGTAGCTTGTATAATGGTATTCCTCCGCCAAAAGAGGGTGCAAAATAATAAAATAAATCTAAAAGAAGAAGAAGAATAATAAAAAGAAGAAGAATAAGAGAAGAATAAGAAGAATTAGAAATATAAGAAGAATAATAATAAAAATAAATTGAATAAGAAGAAAGAAAAAGAAAAAAGAAAAAAAAGAAGAATGAAGAAGAAAGAAGAAGAATAAGAAGAAGGAATAAGAAGAAGAAGCAAAAAAAGAAGAAAAAGAAAAATATGAAGAAGTAGAAGAAGAAGAAGAAAGAAACATAAGAAAAAAAAGAAGAAAGAAACAGAAGAAAAAAAAAGAAGAAAGAAACAGAAGAAAAAAAAAGAAGAAAGAAACAAAAGAAAAAAAAAGAAAAAGAAAAAGAAGAAAATGAAAAAGAATAAGAAGAATAAAGAAAAGAAGAAGAAGAAGAAGAAGAAGAAAAAGAAAGAATAAAAAAATTAAGAAGAAGAAAAAAAATAATGACGAAGAAGAAGTAGCAGGAAAAGAAGAAGAAATAGAAGAACAATAAAAAGAATTAGAGAAGAAGAAGAAGAAGAAGAAGCAAAAGATGAAGAAATAGAAGAAGAAAATGGAGTAGAAAAAGAAGAAGAAATAGAAAAAGAAGAAGAAAAAGTGGAAAAGAAGAAGTGGAAAAGAAGAAGTGGAAAGAAGAAGAAACAAATGAAGAAGAAGAAAAAGTAGTAGTAGTTATAGTAGTTAGAGGAGGAGGAGCAGAAGGAAAAGGATAAGAAGTAGAAGAAAAAGAAAGATAAGAAGGAAGAAAAGAAGAATGAGAATGAGAAGGAGAAAAGAAAAAGGATAAGGAGAAGGAAAAGAAGAAGAAGAAAGAGGAGAAGAAGAAAAAAGGGAAAAAAAGAAGAAGATTAATAAGGAGAAAAAGAAGAAAAAGAAAGAGAAGAATATTAAAAAGAAGGAGAAGAAAAAGAAGAAGAAGAAGGAGAAGAAAAAGAAGGAGAAGAAGAAGGAGAAGGAGAAGGAGAATGAGAAGAATAAGAATAATAAGAAGGAGAAGAATAAGAATAAGAAGAAGAAGAAGAAGAAGAAGCTGGAGAAGAAGGATAAGGGGAAGAAGAAGTTATATAAAAAGATTGAGAATAAGAAGTTGAAGAAGAAGAAGAAGGAGAAGAAGAAGTTGAAGAAGTAAAAGATGAAGAAGAAGAAGAAGGAGAAGAAGAAAATGAAGTAGAAGTCAAAGAAAAAGATTAATAACAAGAAGAACAAGAAGAGGACAAAGAAGAGAAAGAATAAAAAAAATTATAAGAAGATGAATAAGATGTAATAGTAGAAGAAGAAGAAGAAGAATGAGAAAAAGTGGAAGATAAATATGAAGATAAAGAAGAGGAAAATGAAAGAAAAGAATAAGAATAAAAAAATGGAGAAGAAGAAGAAGAATCAAAAGATAAAGAATAAAAATATTATGAAGAAAAAGAAGAATGAGGAAAATAAGAAGAAAACAAATAAGAATAAAAAAAATAAGAAGAATAAGAAGAAGAAGTAGGAGAAGTAGAAGAAAGAGGAGGAGGTAAAGAATAAGAAATGAAGAAGTAGAATATGAAGAAGAAGAAAAAGAATAGTAAGAAGAAGATGAGGAAGAAGTAGTAGTAGTAAAAGAGGAAGAAAGAGAGGAAGAAGAAGTGGTAGTAGATGAAGAATAAAAAGATTAAGAAGAAGAAGATGATGAAGATGAAAAAAATTAAGAACAATAAACAAAAGAAAAAGAAATATAATAATAAGAAGAACATGAAAAAGTATAAGAAGAAAAAGAATAATGAAGAAAAAGAAGAAGAGAAAGAAGAAGAAATGAAAGAAAATGAACGATAATATGATTGCGAAGAAGAAGAAAAAGTTTATGAAGATGAAAATGAAGAAGAAGTAGATGATGATAAATATGAAAAAGAGAAATAGGAAGAAGAAGAAAAGAAATAGGAAGAAGAAGAATAAGAATAGGAAAAAGAAGAAGAATAAAAAGAAGAAGAAGAAGAGGAAGAAGAATAAGGGGAAAAAAGGAGAAGAAAAGAAACGAAATAAAAAGAGGAAGAAGACGAGGACAAAGTAAAAGAAAAAGAAGAAGAAGATGATGATAATGAATAAGAAGAAAAATAAAAAGAAGAAGTAGAAATTGATGATGAAGAGGAATAAGAAGAAGAAGAAGAAGATGATGATGATGATAAAGAAGAAAAGAAAATAAAAAGAAAAAGAAGAGAAGGAAGAAGAAGAAGAAGAAGAAGAAGAAGAAGAAAAATAAGAAGCAGAAGAGAAAGAAAAAGATAAAGAAGAAAAATACGAAGAAGTAGTAGAAGAGGAAGAAAAATAAAAAAAAAGAAGATGAAAAAGAAGAAGAAAATGAAAATGAAGATGAAGAAAAATAGAAAGAAGGAGAAAAAGAAGAAGAGGAAGAAGAAGAAAAAGAAGAGGAAGAAGAAAAAAAAGAAGAAGAGAAAGTAGAAGAGGATAAATACGAATAAGAAATAAAATAAGAAGACAAAGAAGAAGATATGGAAGAAGTAGAAGATGAAGAAAAAAAGAAAGAAAAGAAGAGAAGAAGAGAAGAAGAGAAGAAGAGAAGAAGAGAAGAAGAAGAAGAAGAGAAGAAGAGAAGAAGAGAAGAAGAGAAGAAGAGAAGAAGAGAAGAAGAGAAGAAGAGAAGAAGAGAAGAAGAGAAAGAAGAGAAGAAGAGAAGAAAAGAAGAAGATGAAGAATAATAAAAGAATAAAAGAAGAAGAAGATTATGAAGAATAAGATGATGATGTTGATGATGAGGTAGAATTACAAGATGAAGAAGATGAATAAAAATAAGATGAAGTAGAAGAATAAAAAGTGAATGAAGAGGAACTAGAATAAAATAAAAAAGAGAAGATGAAGAAGAACAAAAATAATAATTAGAGGAAGAAGAAGAGGAAGAAGAAGAATAAAGAATAAGAAGAAGAGGAGTAGAAAGAAGATGAAGAAGTAAATGAAAATGATAATATTGAATAAAAAGTAGAAGAAGAATAATAAGAATAAGAATAATAAGGTAAAGAAGCCAGAGAATAAAAATAACAATAAGAAGAAAATCACGAAGTAGAAGATGAGAAGGAAGAATTATATGAAAAACAATAGGAGGAGGAGGAGGAAGAGAATGATGAAAAATAAGAAGATGATGATGAAAAGAAGGATAAAATAAGGAGAAGAAGAAGAAGAAGAAGAAGAAGAAGAGGAGGAGGAATAAGAAGAAGAAGAGGAAAAAGAAAAAAAAAGAAGAGGAAAAAGAAGAAGAAAAGGAAAAAAAAGAAGAAGAAATATATGAAGAGAAAAGTATAAGAATAAGAAGAATAAGAAGAAAAAGAAGTATAAGAAGAAGAATAATAATAATAATAATAATAAATAGAAATTGAATAAGATTAAAAAGAATAAAAAGAAGAAGAGAAAGAAGAAGTAGAAGAAAATGAAAATGAATAAGAAAAATAAGAAAAGGATGATTAAAAAACAATAGGAAGAAGAGGAATGAGAAGAAATATAAGATGAATAAGAAGACATAGAAGTAGTTGAAGAAATAGAAAAGGATTATATAGTCAAAATAAAATGGGAACAAGATACTACAGGTAATCTTGTTCAAGTGTTAAATCAAAAGCTGAGAATGCTTAAAATTAGGCTTAGTAAATGGAATAAATAGAGGATTGGGAATATTATTAAAAATATAAATGAAACAGAAATCAAAGTGGAAAATTTTAAAAAAAATTATGAGGAAAAAGAAACTGAGTAAAAAAGGAATGCACTTAATATTTCACAAGCAGAGCTTAGACTAAAACTTCACATGGAAGAAGTATACTTAGAAGTAGAAAACCAGAAAAAAGTGGTTACATGAGATAGATAAAAATACTAAATTTTTTCAAACATTGGCAAAAATAAAACATCTAAAGAAATGAATTAAAGGGGTTAGAAATTAGGAAAATGAATGGCTAGTAACTAACAAAGATTTCAAATGGCACTTTGAAGAATACTTTAAAGGACAACTAGGTAAGGAAGGCTCTCATAATGGAAATAGATTGATAAGCAATATAGAAAGGAAGATTACATAAGAGGATAATAGAAAGCTCATGCTTTTCCTAGAGGAGGAAGAGATAAAACAAGCTATAATTAGCATGAACAGAAATAGCACGACATGTCCAGATGGGTAGAATAATGCCTTTTATCATGTAAGTTGGGATATCATAAAGAACGATCAGACAAAAGCCATCAAATGTATATTTTGTGGGGTAGAGTTTGGAAATTCATCAGTTTATTCACACATAATCCTTATACCAACAACGAAGACTCCTCAGAAGGTTGAGGACTATAGACCGATTAATCTATGTAATTTAATCTATAAAATTCTGGCAAAAATCTTGCAAAATAGGCTAGTATCGATATTACCTAAGATTATTTTAAAAGAGCAAAAATGCTTTAAGAAAGATAGAATAATAATGCAAAATATTAGTTTAGACAAAGAATTGATAAATGACTTAGGACTAAAATCAAGAGGGCATAATGTGATATTTAAACTGGACCTGTCTAAAGCATTTGATAGAGTAGAATGAGATGTTTTGTGTTTCACAATGAGAAAAATGAAATTCTTAGAATCCTGGATAGATCTCATCTACAGGTGTATTTAGAATGTCTAGGTTAAATATCCATAAAAGGAGAGATGGGGGGAGAGTTTAAACCTGTTAGAGGTTTAAGATAGGGTGAACCTCTCTCGCCATCTCTTTTCAATATTTATTTAGAATTGGTATTAGTTAATATCAAAGAGAGAATGAGGAAAGAAAGCATATTACAATTCAAATAACCGAGGCTAACCCCCCCCCGATGGCATGTTTAGCATATGCTGATGATCTAATAATGTTCACGAATGACAGCTCCTAATCACTCAAGAACATGATGGATCTGTTCCTAATAGTAAAGGAAGAAATCAGACAAATTTTCAATTCAAAAAAATGCCTATTCATGACTATGGCTAAAGCCCCAAGGAATGTTAATCAAAAAAGCAGAAATATCACAGAATTTACACATAGAAAAGGGAAGATAAATTACTTGGGCTGCCCAATATATGAGGGTTGGTTAAAAATTGAATATCTAGATTTTCTGCTAGACAAAATAAGAAAGAAAATTGTGGGTTGGAAGGTAGAAATGTTAAACATGAGTGGGAGAGCCACATTAATAATGCATGTTTTACAGAGTACACTAATGCACAACCTTATGATAATTTAACCGCCTAAAAAATATTTAAAAAACTAGGAGAGTTAGCAATGTTCTTATGGGAAAAGAAAGAGGGGAAGAATAAATTACACTAGAATAATTGGGAGGATGTGTGCCTACCAAAGGAGGAGGCATGGCTAGGTATTGGGATCTAAAGAAAATATCAAGAGCATGGGCATTTAAGAAATGGTGGAGGCTTAAAGATAGTGAGAGTTTGTGGGTTGAGTTCATGAGGGCCAAATACTATATAAATAATGATACAGACAGGGAATGGAAAAAGAGTAGGAAGTCAAATGTATGGTTATAAATGTTCTAGCAAAAAGAAGTGGTGGAAAAGCATGCTAAAGTAACTAGAGGTGGTTGGAAATGGACCTTAAACCCAAAAGAAAATTTTACGTTGAAATTAGCCAAGAATGAAGTTAAACAGAAGAAAAAAGTGCATGAGTTATTTAGATGGATATGGCAGAATAATAATCTATAGAAATTGTGTATATTTATGTGGAGGGCTCTACTAAATATTATACCAACAGACACAAACATTCAGGCTAAGGGCATTAGGCTTGCCTCAAGATGTTAGTGTTGTTGGGAAAATGTGGAAACCTTGGACCATCTTTTATCTCAAGGAAATATAGCTAAGGAAGTATGGGACTCGATAGAAAACTTTATGTACATGAAAAATGATAATATAAAACTTAAAGATAGAATCTAGAAATGGAATAGGATAAAACCAAAAAATAACATACATGAAAAATGATAATATATTCCACATATAGTTATCTAGTGTATTTGGAAGGCTAGGAATCAAAGCATGTATGAGGGAAAAAAATGTGTGGGATAAATATCTTAAAAGATATTGAGAAAGAAACAGGAAAGATCTTAGAGGCTAACCATATAAAAATAAAATATTATGAATTAGAAAGTGGTATGTCATATAAATGGGGGCTAATAACTAGGAAGGATAAACTAGATAGAATATTTAAAATAAACTGGGAAAACCCCCTATAAAGAAAATTGGTATTAAATACAGATGGAAGCTTTAATAGGGATATGTGATTAGTAGGAGGAGGAGGGGCGATAAGAGATCCAAAGGGAAAGCTGATATTAGCATTTACATTAAATTATAAAGCAAGCTCTGCGCTACATGCAGAGATCCTGGCCTTAGATAGGGGCTAAAGCTATGAGAAGAAAGGAATTTTGAAAACATTATTATTCAAGTAGACTCAAAAATTGTAGTAGATCTATTAAATCAAAAAATAAAGAGGTGGAGATATGAGGAGGATCTAGAAGACATAGCTAATTTAATGAAATCTCAAAAAGAAGATATAATACATATATATAGTGAAGTGAATAAGCTGGCATACAAATTAGCTAGAGAAGGGATAAAAATAGGTAAACAAATTTTTATGAATAATAAGATTCCAGTGAGTTATAAAGGCATTATCAAATTAGACAGTATGGCTTTCCCTCATATTAGAATAAATAAAGGCTAGATATAAAAGAATGACAAGTGAAAAATCTAGTTACAAGGGATGTCTAATTCTTATATGTAGTAAGATGACAAAATTTTTATACAATCTTATCAGTTAGATACAGGCTCCCAGATGTAATTGCTGAATATCGGGCTAAATAAGTCAAGGTAGGTTAAATTTAATTTATACTTGGTTATTTCCATGTTAGTACTGCAAGGATATAGCACAAAGATACTTGATGAAATGGTCTGGATTAATCAGTACAAGCAGTGATCTCAAACACATAAAAATATGTTCAAATGAGGGGCAGGGACAATAGCTTTAGTTCCACTAGTCGATAGCTGAAAGCAGGGCAAGCCTCAAAGAAAAGACCACCATACAAAATAAGGCATAATAGTAAATGCATGGGTAGCAAGTACAAAGCAGAACTTAAAAATCAGAGGGGGCATGGGATTGTAGGGAGATTTGTAGTCTATATATGTTTGTGGCATGGATTACTTGTTGTTGTGTAGGTGATAGAATAATATAACATGCAGTTTCAAAAGGGTTAGAATGAGCCAAATATCAACACATAAAGCATCCACAATGAAACTCCACAGTCACCTTGGTCATGAGGGGGGATTATAAAGAAAAGAAAGAAGTTAGGCCGGATATGGAGGACATGTTTTGTCTGCTTGTGTTTTTGTGGTTTGCTGTCTAATTGGTTTAGGTACATGTCAACTAAGGCAGAAGATAAAGTGGTGAAGGTGGAGATGGAAGGCTGTTGGTTTGGGGGTGAATGTGTCTGTTATGGCTGAATTGGTGCAGTCAAGTCTGTCAAGCTGACTGTGTTGACTATAATGGTAAAACAGTCAGAATCTGTGATGATTAGGTAATGTGTAAGAGTCTGTGTTTTATTTTTAGTAGGTGTGTGTGTGTGTTAAGGTGTCTGTAATGTTTGTAGAGGCTACATAAAAGTCAAGCATAATCTGTCTCTTATGGTAGAATAGGTATTGATTTGATGCTATGCTCAAAAGTCTGTAATGTTGGTAAGTGTAGTGTATGTGAAGGTGGCTGTTATGGGTCAGTAAGGTGAGTTAGATCTGAGGAGTGACATGATGAAACTAAGAACAAAGCATCTCAGCAAGAGTAAAGGGGCAGACAAGCAAAAATATGAGCAATAGGGAGCTAGGAGGAAGACAGCAAACAGATAATTGGAGCTGGAAAAGTAGTAACTATTTATAAAGGTTATCACAAGCAGAACTGCATAATTAGAATATGGCCTAATATAAGGTTCAAATTCAAAAACAAAAGGTGGCTCAGAAGGCCAACATAAAGAGCTGAATAATGAAGGAAACTCTAGAATTGTTTTATTCTTATTTTATGTATTGTAATTCCAAGTAAGGGGTGTAAGAGGGTAAAGGGTAGTGTGTAGTTTATAAAAATAGTATTTCTCTGCCAAAAGAGAAGGTTATAATAATAATAAAACAAAACTTAAAAAAAGTAGCAGAAGAAGAAGAAAAAGAAGAAGTGGAAGAAGAAAAAAAATAAGAAGTGGAAGAAAAAGTAGTTGAAGAAGAATAAAAAAAAGAATATGAAGAAAAAGATGAAGATGAATAAGAAGGAGAAGAATAAAAATGATGATAATGATGAATAATTAGAAAAATAAGAATAAGAAGAGGAAGAAAAAAAAGAATAAGAAGAATAAAAGGATGAAGAAGAAGAGGAAGTAAAAGAAGGATAAGAAGAAGAAGAAGAGGAAGTAAAAGAAGGATAAGAAGAAGAAGAAGAAGAAAATTATGAAGAAGAAGAATAAGAATAAAATTATGTTAAAGAAGAAGAAGATATTAATGATGTTGAATAAAAAGAAGAATAAGTGGAATAAGACCAGGAAAATTAAGAGGAAGAGATAAAATTTAAGAAGAATAATAATAATAGAAGAAAAAGAAAAAGAAGAAATGAAGAAGAAAAAAAGGGAGGAAGAGAAGAAGAAGAACAAAAAGAAGAAGCAAGAAAATAAGAAAATGAAGTAGAAGAAGAATAAGAAGAATAAGAATAAGAAAAATAAGTTGAAGAAAATAAGAAATAATAAGAGGAAGAAGAAGAAGAAGAAAAAGAGGAACTAGAAAAGGAATTAGAAAAAGAACAATAAGAGGAATAAGAATAACAAGAAGAAGAAATGGAAGAATAAGAAGAAAAAAAATAAGAAGAAGAAGTAGAAGGAGAGTACAAAATGAATAACACAAAGAAGAAGAGCAAGAAGAATAATAATAATAATAAGAAGAAGAAGATGATGATGATGAAGTAGAGGAATAAGAAGAAGAAAAATAATAATAATAAAAGAAGAAGTAGTGGACGAAGGAGAAAAAGAAAATGAATATAAAATAGAAGAAGAAGAGAAAGAAGAAAACAATGATGATGAATGAGAAGAAGAGTAAAAAGTAAGAAGGAGAAGAAGATGAAAAGTAAGAAAAAGGAGAAGAAGAGAAAGAAAGAAAATATGAAGAAGGAGAAAAAGAATAAGAACAGATATAAGAACAAGATGATGTTGATGAAAAAAAAGAATAAAAAAAAGCAGAAATAGAAGAGAAGGAGGAGGAAGAAGAAATATAAGAAATAATGAAGAAAGGGGGAAAGAAGAAGATAAAGAAGAAAATTACAACTATTTGGAATGATAATGGTTTGATATATATATACCGTGGTCTTGGATATATCATATGTTCTTTTCTCCATCTTTTGAATCTGTAAAATTACAACTATTTGGAAGTGAAATTCCTAACAAAAGTAGAAGAAGAAGAAAAAGAAGAATGAGAAGAAGAAGAAAAAAAAAGAAAAAGAAGAAGAAGAAATAAAAAGAAAAAGAAGTAGAAGAAAGAAGAAGAAAAAGAATAAGAAGAAGCAGAAGAAAAAAGAAGAAAAAAGAAGAAGAATACAAAAAAGAAAGAAAAAAAATAACAAGAAGAAGAAGAAGAAAATCATGAAGAAAAAATAATAAAAAGAAGAAAGAATAAGAAGAAGAAAAAGAATGAAGAAGGAGAAAAAGAATGAAGAAGGAGAAAAAAAATGAAGAAGAAAGAAGAAGAACGAAGTAGAAGAAAGAAGAAAAAGAAGCAGAAACATAAGAAGAAGAAGAAGCAGAAGCATAAGAAGAAGAAGAAGAAAGAAAAAGAAGAAAGAAGAATAAAAAAAGTAGAACATTAATAAGAAGTGGAATAATAGAAGAAGGAAAATAATAATAATAATAATAAAAATAAAAAATGATGATGATGAAAAAGAAGGAGAATTAAAAGAAGGATGAGAAGAGGAAATAAGATGAATAAGGATAAAAAGAAGAAAGAAGAAGAAGAACTAGAATAAAAAGAATAAGAATAAAATGATAGAAGAATATGAAGATAAGAAAAGAGAAAAATAAAAAGAAGATGAAGAAGAAAAAAAAGTAGTAAAAGATAAATAAGAATGAAGAAGAAGAATAAGAATGAAGATGAAGAAGAAATATAAATAATAAAAATAAGAAGTAGAAGAATAAGAAGAATAATTAAGAAGAAAAGGAAGAAAAGGAAGAAAAGGAAGAAAAGGAAGAAAAGGAAGAAAAGGAAGAAAAGGAAGAAAAGGAAGAAAAGGAAGAAAAGGAAGAAAAGGGAAGAAGAGGAAGAAGAGGAAGAGAAGAGGAGAAAAGGAAGAAAAGGAAGAAAGGAAGAAAAAGGGAAGAAAAGGAGAAAAGGAAAAGAAAAGGAAGAAAAGGAAGAAAAGGAAGAAAAGGAAGAAAAGGAAGAAAAGGAAGAAAAGGAAGAAAAGGAAGAAAAGGAAGAAAAGGAAGAAAAGGAAGAAAATGAAGAAAAAGAAGAAAAAGAAGACAAAAGAAAAAGAAGAAAAAGAAGAAAAAGAAGAAAAAGAAGAAAAAGTAGAAAAAAAAAGAAAAGAAGAAAAAGAAGACAAAAGAAAAAGAAGACAAAAGAAAAAGAAGACCGAGAAAAAGAAGAAAAAAAAGAAGAAAAAAGAAGAAAAAAAGAAAAAGAAGACAGAAGAAACAAAAGAAAAAGAAGAAAAGGAAGAAAAAGAAGAAAAAGAAGAAAAAAGTGAAGGAGAAGAAATTGAAAAAGATGAAAAAGTAGTAGTAGAAGAACAATAATAAGGAGAAGAATGAGGAGGAGGAGAAGAAGAAAGAGAAAAAGAAGAAATAGAAGGAGAAGAAAGAAAAGTAGAAAAAGAATCAGAAGGAGAATAAAAATAAAAAAAAATAAGAAGAAAAAAAAGAAGACGAAAAAGGAGGAGGAGAAGGACAATTAGAAGATGAAGAACAAGGATAAGAGAATAAGGGATAGGTGAAATAATAGAAGAAGATGAAAAAAAATGAGAAATACAAAATGAAGAAGGATTAAGAAGAGGAAGAATAATAAGGAGGAGGAGTTGGAGGAGAAGAAAATGTATAAGGAGAGAAAAAGTAGAATGAGAAGAAGAAGAAGAAGAAGAGAAAAAAAGAAGAAGAAGAAAAAGTAGAAGTAGAAGAATGAGAAGGAGAAGGAGAAGATGTGGAGAATATGAAGAGAAGTAGATTAAGAAGTATGTGGAAAAAGATAAGAAGAAGAAGAAGAAGATGATGATGATGATTATGAAGATCGAGTAAAAAAAAGTGGGAGAAAAAGAATAAGGAGAAGAAAAAGATTAAGGAGTAGAAAAAGAAGAAGGAGAAGTACATGAAGAAAAAGAAAAAGAAGGAGAAGAAAAAGGAGAAAAAAGTAGTAGTAGAAGAAGATGAAAATAATGATGATGATGAATGAGAAGAAGAAAAATAAGAAGGAAAATATTTAGAAGACGAAGAAAGAGAACAAGATTAAGAAGGAAGATTAGAAGAAGATGATGAAGAAAAATTAGAAGAATAAGATTAAGGTAAAGAAGATGTAGGATGACAAGAAGAAGGATATGTATAAGAAGAAGAAAAAAAAAGTAGGAGCATGAGGAGGAATAAAGAATAAGAAGTAGAATTAAAAAAAGAAGGTGAAGAAGAAAAAGGATAAGAAGAAGAACGAGGAGAATAAGGAGGAGGAGAAGGAGAAAAAGACAAAGAAAGAGAAAGTAAAAGAAGAAATGATGAATATGAGCAGAGAATTAAAAAAATGAGAAGAAGATGAAGAATGATAAGAACAAAAATAAAGAGAGTACTATCATGATGATGATAAAAAAGAAGGGTAACAAAAAAGAAAAAGGGGAAGATGAAGAGGAATTTAAAAAAAAGAAGGAGAAGAAGAATGAGAAGAAAAATAAAAAAAAAAGAGAAGAAGAAGGAGGAGGAGGAGTAGAATAAGAAGGTGAAGAAGAAGAATATGAAAGAGAAGAAGAAGAAGAATGAGAAGAATTAGAAGAAGAAGGAGAAGAAGGAGAAGAAGAAGAATATGAAAAAAAAGAATAATAAGATGGAGAATGAGAAGTTGAAAAAGAAGAAGAAGATGATGATGATGAAAAGATGAAAAAGAAAAAGGAGAAGAAGAAAGAGGAGAAGAAAAAAGAGGAGAAGAAAAAGATGAATAAGAAGGAGGAGAATGAGAAGTAGAAGAAGAAGAAAAAAAAATATCAAGTAGAAGTAGGTGAAGAAGAAGGAGAATATCAAGTAGAAGTAGGCGAAGAAGAATAAAGAAGATGATGACAAGTAGCAGAAGAAGAAGAAGGAAAAACAAAAGGAGAAGAAGAAAAAGAAGAAATAGTAAAAGAATAATAAGATTAAGAAAAAGGATAATAAAAAAACGAAGTAGAACAAGGAGAATAAAAAGATGAAGGAGAATGAGAATGATAAGAAAAAAAATGAAGAAGAATACAAAGAAAGTTGAAAATAAAAAGTAGAAGTAAAAAAAATAAGAAGAAAGAAAAAAAAGAAGTAGAATAAAAAAATATGAAAAAGAAGAAAAAGTTCAAGAAGAAGAAGAAAGAAGAAGAAGAAGAAGAAGAAGAAGAAGAAAGAAGAAGAAAAAAGAAGAAGAAGAAGAAAGAAGAAAAATAAGAAGAAGAAAGAAGTAAAAAAAGAAGAATAAAAGAATAAAAAAAAAGAAGATGAAGATGAAGAAGAAGAAAAAGAAAAAGAAAAAGAAAAAAAGAAGAAGAAATAAGAATAAGAAGAAGTAGAAAAACAAGAAGTCAGAAGAAAGAATAAGTAAATAAAAGAAGAAGAACAAAGAAGAAGAAAAAAGAAAAAAGAAGAAGAATAACAAATAATAAAGAATAAGAATAAACAAGTAAAGAAGTAGTAAAAGAAAAATTATAAAGAAGTATAGGAAGAAGAATAAAAATAAGAAGAAGAAGAAAGAATAGTATGAAGAAGAAAAAGAAGAAGAAGAAGAAGAAGAGGAGGAGAAGAAGAAGAGGAAGAAGTAGAAGAATAACAAGAAGAAAAGAGCAATAAGTAGTAGAAGAAGAAGGAAATAAAGAATCAAAAGAAGAAGAGTTAAGAAGAATATAAAAGAAGAAGAAAAAGAATAAGAAGAAAAAATAAGAAGTAGAAGAAGAAAAAGAAGAAAGAAATGAAGAAGAATAAAAAGAAAGAATAAGATTAAGAATAAAAAGAAGAAAGAAGAATAAGAGGAAGAAAGAGAATAAAGGGAAGAAAAAAGAAGAATAATTAGAAGAAGTAGAAGAAGAGTAGAAGAAGAAGTAGAAGGGAGAAGTAGAAGAAGAAGAGATATAAAGAAAAATAAGAAGAAGAAGAACAAAGAATTAGAAGAAAGGAATAAGATGATGAAAAACAAAAGAAGAAAAATAAAAATAAGAATAATAAAAAGAAGAAAGAAGAAGAAGATGATGATGAAGAATAAGATTATAAAGAAGAAGAAGAAGCAGAAAATAAGAAGAAGAAGCAGAAAATAGAAAAAAAAGATGATGATGATGATAATGATGAAGAATGAATAATAAGAAGAAGTATAATAATAAATATGTAGTCGAAGAAGACAAAAAATAAGAAGAAAAAGAAGAAGAAACAAGAAGAAGAAGAAAGAAAAAAAAGAAGATGATTAATAAGTAGAAGAAATAAGGAAAATAAGAATTAAAAGAAAGAAGAAGATGAAGAAAAAGAAGTAGGAAGAAGAAAGAAAAAGAAGATTTAGAAGAAGTCGAAGAAAGAAGAAGAAGAAAAATAAATATGAATAAAAAGAAAAGAGAATAAAAAATAAGAAGTAAAAAATAAGAGAAAATGATGATCAACATGATGATGATGCTACAGAAGAAAGAAGATGAAGAAAATTGAGAATAAGTCAAAGAACAAGAATAAAGAAGAAGTAAAAGAAAAAGAAAAAGAAGAAGAAAGATGAAAAAGAAGAATAAAAAGAAGAAGAAAAAGAATGGAGAAAGAAAAAAAGAAGGAAAAAGAAGAAGAAGAAGAACAAGAAGGCAAAAAAAAACGAAGAAGAAGAAAAAGAAGAAGAAGAGAAATAAGAAGAAACAGAAAAGATAGAACAAGAAGAAGAAAAGAATAAAAAAAAAAGAAAAAAGTATAAGAAGAAGAAAGAAGAAAAAAAAAAGAAAAAGAAGAACAAGAAGGTGAAAAAGAAGAAGAATAATAATAATAATAGGAAGAAGAAGAAATAAGAAGATGGAGAATTAGATAAAGTAAAAGAAGAAGAAGAAGAAGAAGAAGAGAAGAACGAAAAAAAAGAAAAAGAAAAAAAATAATGAAAAAGAAGAAGAAGAAGAAGAAGAAGAAGACAAAAACGAAGAAGTGAAAGAATAAGAAGATGGATAATAAGAAGAAGAAATGGCGAAGAAGAAAAGGAAGAAGAAAAGAACAAAAAAGAAGAATAAGAAAATGAAGAAGAGAAATAAGTTGAAAAAGATTAAGAAGAAAAAGAATTGGAAGAAGAATAAAAAGAAAATGGTAAAAAAAAAGAATAGGAATGAAGAATAAGAAGAGTAGGAAAATAGAAATAGAAGGGGAAGTAGAAATAGAAAATGAAGAAAATTAAAAAGAATAAGATGAAGAGTAAGAACAATTAAAAAAAATACTAGGAAGATGAAAAATAAGTAAACAAAAAAATAAAAGAAAAGAAGAATAATAAAAAAAAGTTGAAGAAGAGAAAAGTGATGAAGAAGAAGAATATGAGGAAGAAGAGGAGGAATAAAAGAAGAAGAGGGAGAATAAGAAGAAAAAGATAAATAAAAGGAAGAAGAAAAAAAGTAGAAGAAGAAGAACAAGAACAAGATGAAGAAGCTGAAGAAGAATAATAATAGGAAGAGGAAAAATTAGGATCAGAAGATGAAAAGTAAAAATATGAAGATGAATAGAAGAATAAAAGGAAGAGCAACAAAAGAAGAAGAATGAGAAAATGAAGATGAAAAGAAGAGGAGGAATAAAAAGTAGAAGAGGAAGAAGAATAAGAAGAAGAATAAAAAAGTAGAAGAGGAAGACAAAGAAGTAGAAAATGAGGAAGAATAAGTAGAAAAAAAAGGAAGAAGAAAAAAAAGGCAAAGAAGCAAAAGAAGAACTGGCATAAAAAAAGAAGATGAAAATGAAAAAGAAAAAAAAAAGAAAAAAAAATGAAGTTGATGATAATGAAAAAAAAGGAGAAGAAGAAGAAGAAGAAAAAGATAATGATGATGATGATGAAAAAGTAGAAGAAGAACAAGAACAAGAAAATAATGATGATGATGATGATGATTAAGAAGTAGAAGAAAAACTAATAATAAGAAGAAAAAGATGATGATGATAAAGAATAAAAAGAAGAAGATGAGAAGGAGGAGGAGGAGAACAATAAAATGAAGATGATGATTATGAAGGACAATAAGAAAAAGAAAAAGAAGAACATGAGGAAGTATAAAATAAGAACAAAAAGATGAAAAAGTGGAGGAAGAGAAGAGCATAACAATAAAAAAAGAATAAAAATAAGAAAATGAATAAAAACAAGTTGAAGAAGAAGAAGAAGAATAAGAAGCATAAGATGAGAAAGAAGAAGTAGAGAAATTTGAAAAAGATGAAGAAGATAAAGCATAAGAAGAAGAAAAAAAAGGAAGAAGAAGAAAAAATAGAATAAGAAGTTGAAAAGGAGGAAGATGAAGAAGAATGTGATGAAGAAGAAAAAAATAAAAGAAGAAGAATGAGAAATTGAAGAAGAAAAAGAAGAAGAATAATAATAATAATAAGATGATGATGAATAAGAAGAAGAAATAGAAGACAAAGATGAATAAGAAAATAAGAAGAAGATGATGATAAAAAGAAAGATGAAGAAGAAGAAGAAGTGGAAGAAGCAGATAAATAAGAATAAAAAGAATAATAATAATAATAATAATAAGATGAAGAGTAAGTAGGAGAAGAAGAAAAAAAAGTAGAAGAATAAGAAGTAGAAGTTGAAGAAGAAGAACAACAAAAAGAAGATGAATAGGTAGAAGAATAAAGTGAAGAGGAAGAAGATGAAGAAGAATAGAAAGAAGATGAAGGAATAAAAAGAACTAGTGGAAGTTAAATTAGAAGAAGTAGAAGAACAAAAAGACCAGCACGAAGATAATATTAAAGATGATGATGCCGATGAAGAAGACAAAAAAGAATAGGAAGAATAAGAATAAAGAAGGATAAGAAGATGAAAGATTAGAAGCATAAGAAGAATATGAAGAAGAAATTGAAGAAGAAGAAGTTGAAGAAGTAGAAGAATAGAAAGAAGAAGAAAGGGAAGAATAAGAAGGAGAAGAAAAAGAAGAGAAAGAATAATAAAAAGAAAAAAAAAAGAAGAGAAAGAAGATGAATAGAAGAAGAAGAACAAGATGAAGAAAAATAAAAGGAGGATGAAGATAAAGAAGAACAAGAAGAGGAAGAAAATGAAGAAGAAAAATAAGAAGAATAAGAATAATAAAAAGAGGAAGAAGAAGAAGTAGAATAAAAGGGACAAGAAGAAGATGATGAATAGGAAAAAGTAAAAAAGAAGAAGGGGAAGAAGGTGAAGAAGTAGAAAAAGATGAGGAATAGTAAGAAAAGAAGAATATGAGGAAGAAGAAGAAGAAGAAGAGGAAAGAAGAAGAAATGAAAAAGATGTGGAAGAAGATGAAAAAAAAGATAAAGAAGATGCTTAAGTTGAAAAAGAAGAAGAATAATAATGCAAAGAAGAAGAATATAGGAGAAAAGTAGATGAAGATAAAGAAGAAGAGGAAGAAGAAAAAAAGCAAGAAGAAGAGGAAGAAGAAAAAAAGCAAGAGGAAAAAGAAGAAGAATAATAAGAAGTAGAAGAAGAATAATAAGTGGAAGAAAAATTTCAAGAAAAAAAA
>JAREIK010002893.1:471919-496525 GCA_029783825.1 Sapria himalayana
TCGTTCATTTTCTTTCATTTCTTCTTCTTTCTCTTCTTCTTTTTCTTCATTATTCTTTCTTCTTATACTTTTTCATGTTCTTCTTATTATTATATTTCTTTTTCTTTTGTTTATTGTTCTTATTTTTTTCATCTTCATCATCTTCTTCTTCTTAATCTTTTTATTCTTCATCTAACTACCACTTCTTCTTCCTCTCTTTCTTCCTCTTTTACTACTACTACTTCTTCCTCATCTTCTCTTACTATTCTTTTTCTTCTTCTTCATATTCTACTTCTTCATTTCTTATTCTTTACCTCCTCCTCTTTCTTCTACTTCTCCTACTTCTTCTTCTTATTCTTCTTATTTTTTTTATTCTTATTGTTTTTCTCTTATTTTCCTCATTCTTCTTTTTCTTCATAATATTTTTATTCTTTATCTTTTGATTCTTCTTCTTCTTCTCCATTTTTTATTCTTATTCTTTTCTTTCATTTTCCTCTTCTTTATCTTCATATTTATCTTCCACTTTTTCTCATTCTTCTTCTTCTTCTTCTACTATTACATCTTATTCATCTTCTTATAATTTTTTTTATTCTTTCTCTTCTTTGTCCTATTCTTGTTCTTCTTGTTATTAATCTTTTTCTTTGACTTCTACTCATTTTTCTTCTTCCTTTCTTCTTCTTCATCTTTTACTTCTTCAACTTCTTCTTCTCCTTCTTCTTCTTCTTCAATTCTTATTCTCAATCTTTTTATATAACTTCTTCTTCCCCTTATCCTTCTTCTCCAGCTTCTTCTTCTTCTTCTTCTTCTTATTCTTATTCTTCTCCTTCTTATTATTCTTATTTTTCATTCTCCTCCTTCTCCTTCTTCTTCTCCTTCTTTTTCTTCTCCTTCTTCTTCTTCTTTCTTCTCCTTCTTTTTAATATTCTTCTCTTTCTTTTTCTTCTTTTTCTCCTTATTAATCTTCTCTTTTTTCCCTTTTTTCTTCTTCTCCTCTTTCTTCTTCTTCTTTTCCTTCTCCTTATCCTTTTTCTTTTCTCCTTCTCATTCTCATTCTTCTTTTCTTCCTTCTTATCTTTCTTTTTCTTCTACTTCTTATCCTTTTCCTTCTGCTCCTCCTCCTCTAACTACTATAACTACTACTACTTTTTCTTCTTCTTCATTTGTTTCTTCTTCTTTCCACTTCTTCTTTTCCACTTCTTCTTTTCCACTTTTTCTTCTTCTTTTTCTATTTCTTCTTCTTTTTCTACTCCATTTTCTTCTTCTATTTCTTCATCTTTTGCTTCTTCTTCTTCTTCTTCTCTTCTCTAATTCTTTTATTGTTCTTCTATTTCTTCTTCTTTTCCTGCTACTTCTTCTTCGTCATTATTTTTTTCTTCTTCTTAATTTTTTTATTCTTTCTTTTTCTTCTTCTTCTTCTTCTTCTTCTTCTTTATTCTTCTTATTCTTTTTATTTTCTTCTTTTTCTTTTTTTTTTTCTTTTGTTTCTTTCTTCTTTTTTTTTCTTCTGTTTCTTTCTTCTTTTTTTTTCTTCTGTTTCTTTCTTCTTTTTTTTCTTATGTTTCTTTCTTCTTCTTCTTCTACTTCTTCATATTTTCTTTTTTTCTTTTTTTGCTTCTTCTTCTTATTCCTTCTTCTTATTCTTCTTCTTTCTTCTTCATTCTTCTTTTTTTTTTTTTCTTTTTCTTTCTTCTTATTCAATTTATTTTTTATATTATTCTTCTTATATTTCTAATTCTTCTTATTCTTCTCTTATTCTTCTTCTTTTTATTATTCTCTTCTTCTTTTAGATTATTTTATTATTTTGCACCCTCTTTTGGCGGAGGAATACCATTATACAAGCTACTATTCTTCTACCTATTTCCCTCTTACAACCTTCCTATTCACTAATTCAAAACAAATTAAACACATCTTTTCTATCCTCTTTTTCTTCATCTTAATATGCATAGTGAGACTGATTCTACTTTTTTTTTCTTCTGTTATGTCAGAGTAGTTATTGTGGCCTTGTTCTCATCATCCGAGTATAGCTTTCAGACTCTTTTGTTGCTTTGCTACATGTTCATTTAGGTCTTTCCAATTCTTTTATGCAATTCGAAGTAGTCCACTATGGCCCCTTTATTCCTTCCTTCTTTTTGTTCCACTATTCTTCTCCTACACATATCAGACTACCCTACAATCCCACCTAGATCTACATCATTTACCCATTTTCCCATTTACACCCTTCCCTTATTTGACCCCTGCATTAATGAAGTAAAAAACCAATCAAACTAAGACTTTTATGCTCTTGCTTCCCTTTCTCTTTCTTTGCAAATGTCTCTCCTCTGAAGCTCTCTTATTTGAGCTGGGTCCTGGCAGGCTTTCTTCTTCCCTCTTTTTTCTACCTCCAACTATCTCTTCTAGTGTTGTAACTTGCACATTACAAGTTTCTCGACTATCCTACTACCAAAACATACATCTACAGATTACTACCCCCCCCCCCCCCTAATTCCTTTCCTTGAATCACCCTTACAATATCAAATAACCAGACCCCTTTATATTCTATTTGCTAGAGGTTTCCCTCTATGTAGTGCAGAATCTATTTCTTTTTCAAAAGTACCATTCCTGGTGCTTTAATTCCTCTATCTTTCTGCATACTTGTTCTCCCTGCACAAGCATTTTCTGTGTTGCTAGCATGACTTCTACTGATCCTCCTCGATATATGTTACCCCTGCTTTGTTGTTTCTGTGTCTGTTTGTTCAACTTTCCACCTTGGGGTTCCAGGTGTCTGACCTGCAAGAGAAAACCTACCTACCCAACTCTTCTACCCCTAACCATATTATATTTTCTTGCAAAAAAATCTTATACAATCCATGCACACACAAACAACTTATAAATATAAAGCAAATATGAAGCAACCCCTCATTCAAAATCTATTTTACATTTTTCTTTCCCTATTTATGGTTTTATTTCTCCTTATATAATATATATAAGGAAAACCTATTCTATCTAACTTTACTAACCCTTTCACTCTATATAGAATATTTTCTGTATCAAGCACTTGCATTCCTTTTTTGAGACCCTCCTCTGCTAGTTTGCCTGCTACCACATTACCTCACTATAAATGTGCTTTATTGTTTCGTTCAATCCATACAAATGAATCCTAATAATGTTACCTCCTTTTCATATCTTTACATGTTTTAATTTACTTGAGGCTATGTCCACTAATATACTTGAATCTACTTGAATCGTGATATTTTTAAATCCACAATCTATGCAAATTTTGTAGCCCTTCTTTATAGCAATTATCTTAGCTTACAAATCATGATGAGGCCTTTCATCTTAGCATGAAAGCTTTGATTAGTCTTCCTTCCCCATCTCTAGTCACTCATCCTCCTTCTGCCACCACTCATAATATTATTCTTCTTCTTTCTTCTTCTCTTCTATTAATTAATTATTATTATTATTATTCTATTTCTTCTTTCAGCTTCTTTCTTTTATTCTTCCAAGTCTTATTCTTAATTCTTTTCTTCTTTTCTTCTTCTTCTTCTTTTTTCCTTCTTCTTTTTTTACTTATTCCTCTTTTTCTTCTTCTTATTCTTTTTATTTTCCTTTTTCTTCTTTTCTCTTTTTCTTCTTATTTCTATTTCTTATTCTTCTTCTTTCTTCTACAACTTCTTCTTATTTCTTTTACTTCTTCTTTCTTCAACTTCTTCTTATTCTTCCTTCTTATTCTTCTTTTATTCTTCTTTCTTCGTCATCTTCTTCTATTTTTTTTCTTCTTTCTTCTTCTTTTTTCCTCTGCTTCTTTTATTCTTTCTAATTCTTCTTCTTCTTTTTTCTTTTCTTCTACTTCTTCTTTCTATTTTATCATTTATTATACTTCTATTTCTTCATTTCTTCTTCTCCCACTTCTTCCCTTCTTCTTCTCGTACTACTACTACTTCTTCTTCTTCTTCTTCTTCTTCTTCTTCTTCTTCTTTTCGTACTTCTTATTCTTATTCTTCAGCTTTTCCTTCTCTTACTTCTTCTTCGTCTACTTCTATTATAAAAAAAATCCCAATTGGCTAGTGAAAATTTCTTAGCTAAATGGGGGATTTCCATCGCTAAATGGGGTATAATGATGGATTAGCGATGGAATATGCGTATATACTAAGTATATACGCATATTCCGAGTATATACTAAGTATATATTTACATATATACCGAGTATATTTGTACGTATATACTCAAAATATACATACGTATATACTATATTATACACGTACTTATATACTATAGTATACACGTACTTATATACTATAGTATACACGTACTTATATACTCGGTATATGCGTACTTATATATTATAGTATATACTCAGTATATACGTACGTATATACCGAGTATATTTATTCGTATATACTGAGTATATATGTACATATATATCGAGTATATACATACATATATATTGTAGTATATACATACGTATATATTCAGTATATACGTACTTATATACTATAGTAAATACATACATATATACTATAGTATATACGTACATATATATACATATATACTATAGTATATACGTACGTATATACTATAGTATTATACGTACGTATATTATCACATAGCCTTTAGATTACACACACACACATGTACTTACATGAAAATACACATCCTATCAAAGACAACAAAATGAAATGAGTATATATGCATGTATATACCAAGTATATACATGAATATATATTGCTGCTGATGTTCTTGTTGCTGCTACTACTGATAATAAAAGTGGGGTGGACAATGATGCTCGACTGATGAACTTCCCTGCCAACCACTCGTTTTGAGATTGAGTGAGTTTTTGACAAGGCGGCGAACTGCTTCTCCCAAAACAAGACCCGATATTCATCCTGGCACTCACGAACTATAAAAATCGGGTAATGTTATATATTTCCTTCTGATTGAATACAATTTTGTGAAATCTAATAAAATTACACAACACTACATGAGCATCCTCATCATCATAATCCTAAGACCTATTTCAATTAGAACCAATCATTATAGAACCTACAGTAAGAAAACTTATTTCCTCATACATATGCTTTGTACGATGTGATAATTGCATATCTACACAATTACTAAGAGCCTTTGTTTGCCTCTGTTTGCCTATTTTTGCCTCTATCTGTCTCTGTCTACCTAGCTAGCCTGAACCAGAAATATCATCTTGCCACAGCCCTGGGAAAGGTTAATATCGATGGCTTTTATGACCTACAGTGGTAAACATTGCATTATGATGACCAGACCAGCCTGAACAATTATATATTCCAACTTGTGTGTGTGTGTGTGTGTGTAAATGGGTGGGTGGGTGTGTGTGTGTGTAAATGGATGTGTATATATGACAATATATACATTTCTACAAATAAATAAATGCACTCACTTATGTATATACTCAGTATATACGTACAAATATACTGTAGTATATACATACGTATATACTCGGTAATTACGTACATATATACTATAGTATATACATACATATATACTGTAGATTTATAAGTACGTATATATAATCACATGGCTTTAGATGATACACACACACACATGTACTTTCATGCAAATACACATACCATCAAAGACAACAAAAAGAAATAGTCTAGGGCTTAAAAACACACATATAGGTCGCTCAGCATGGTCCGCATCTTTTAGTTCTTTGTCATCTGGTACTCCACGCAGATAGAGAACATTATTACACTTATGCATGGAGCATAACATATTACATTTACAAACCAATAAGAACACAACACTATGACATTGATAAATAGATAGACTACCACATGTAACACCAACTGCCATTTGCTGGAAATTTCACACATGACACAACGATATAATAATGAGCTTCTTTTTAAATTACCGAATCAAGATTACTCCAGGATTTCAAGTGAACTGTCCATCAAAATATTCTTCTGTGTTGCCCAGCTTCACGCATCAGTCTATGGTTAATTATAAGATTGTTAGAAAGTGACAAATAAAATGGAAATAGAAGTTAAAATGACAACATGCTGCATGGTATTGAATTTTTCCACACATGTAGGTTCATTTAGGAATTGTAATGGCTATTAACATTTCAAGAGTTTAATTCCATCAATGAGCGATAAAAAGCAGTCGCAGATCTAAACCGCGACAACGTAGATCTGCACAAAATAAGAGTGTTATGAACAAACATGTGTCTCCATGGGACCATAATTTTTTTATTCATCTCACAGCTTCAAAAGCTAAGGTGATGTTCTCATCACCAGGAGGACCAGCCAAGCCTTTTACATACTTATAATAGGCTAAAACTCTACCCAAAATATTCTGGGACAAACAAATATATTCATATATATATAAAAATATTAATTATAAATACGAACAAACACAAATCTAAGTTGATAGTCATACAAATTAAAAAACATATATCTAAAAGATGTTCAGAAATGATGTTTAGATAGAAAAAGAGTGCAACGATAAATTATTTCAGAAATAATGAAGATAATAGAAGCTCAGCCTCCTTTTGATCCAGCTGATAGGTAAATATGGGACCAATGCATTGGAAGGACCGTGGAAATATTTGAATGCTTTGAATTATATTTTTTACGTGCATGTCACATCAGATGTCCTACAAAGATTCATTATTAGGTTAATCAGAAAATTACAGAATAAGACCAAAATAAAAAAAATTGAAACGTCCAAAAAAATAGCATGTTTTGCTACACAGACAAAAATCAAAATAGTTTAGAAATAATTCTGATATGAAATCATCCTCATAATTAGTTTGTGATTTTGTGCTAGCCTCTCCTCCAAGGTATTGCAGCTGGATCTCAGACTGCTATCTGTTGCATCAATGTCGCTCTATGACTCCATATAGAACATAATAATATTGCATTATATTCTTAATTTCTTTCATCTCATCATTCATTTCTTCCATCAAATGAGTAATATGCACATCCTTCTCTTCTTTCATTTCTTGCATTTCTTCCTTCAAATGAGTAAACTACTCATCCATCTCTTCTTTCATTTTCTACATTTCTTCCTTCAAATTAGTAATCTGCTCATACTTCTCTTCTTTCATTCATGCATATCTTCCTTCAAATGAAATATCTACTCATCCTTCTATTTCATTTCGGTCTCCATAACTTTAAAATGTTCATTTGATTTGATTACTTGTTGTTCGGCTGCCTCATCCACCATTGTTTTGACAGATGAATTTGAAGCATGACTATTACAACAAACTGCCACTCCCTTCGAGTTGATGCCGTACACTCGTTGCTTCTTTTGACCTCCTATGGTCTCCAAATAGATAGGATCATAGTCATTTGGTTGAAGATCCTTAGAACCCTGAACTTGTTGAGAAGTAGCTTTCACACATTCCTCCATGAGTTCCTGAGATAAAACAGAGAAAAATACTATTCTAGATATTCATAAAATAAATTAAATATTTTGCATTCCTAATAACTTTCAAAATGTACTATAGTTTTATAAAATTGTATTAATATAACAGATTCTTAAAGTAATCATCTGAGAATTATTGTCAACAAATTGACCATCCGCTTTCTTCACATGCATCTTCTTGAAAATCTCTTAGAAATTAGGATCTCGACCCAATTCTCCGGCTTTAGATATGTATTTATTAAGTTATAAAATAAAAAATGATAAAAAAGTTTAACAAATTTAATAAAACCATGCACATATTTGATTTATTTGGACTATTAGGATAACTACTAAATATATAAATGTTTAAACTTTTAAAATTGTGCCAAATCTCTAGTGTGCTCAATGATTGATTGTGACCCTCCTATGTGGCGAGACATTCCTGTACCTAGTCTGGCTACCTCAGTTTGTCGATTTTTGTTGGCAATCTCTGATTTTTTTTCACATCTATCTCCGCCCAATATTTAAGCCACTTGGGCTAGTCTCCTATGTTGCTCTCTCATAATGACTCTTTATCTTTCCATCAATTTTGGGTTTCCATGTTCATTGATTCTATATATAAAAAAAACACAAAAGAATTTATATTAATAATAATGACATAATTATTTACTGCTTGAATAATAACCAATATATTAGTTAAATAATTAGATAATTAATTTTCAATGCTTGTGTTTCGTTATTTTTACCTGAAAGTCATTAAAATAAGACTCTTTTGTCGATTTAGAAACTTTCTTCTATGAAAATGCTTTAGAATCTACTATTTTCTTGAAAGACTTTGTAATTATAGTCGAACACTTGTGAGATGGAATAAAACTATACAAATAAATAAATAATAGTGAAAACAAGCAAATCATAGCTATGTATAAAAAACCACTAATAGTAACATCAAAATTTTTTATTCAAGTCATATTTACATATTTCTTATACCTCTCATCCACGATCTCAATTACTAACTTAACACTGAATACAAAGGAAGACACAACATTTGATGATGTCGAAGGTTTTGTAAATGGGAGAATTATCACTATAAATTGTGGTGTAGAAGATAGAGATGTATTAAAAGTGTGTGCAAAAGGGACAATGGGTGGTGAGCTTATATCTGATAAATATGATAGTAAATGTGCCAATGATGGTGATGGTGAAGGAAATGGAGATGGTGATTGTGATGTTGAAGTCTGGATATGGTGGGTATGAGATGGCACTGAATTTGCAACAAGATGTAAAATACTAGATGAATTTGGTTCATTTTTGCGTCCACATCCACCTCCACCACGTTTTTAGGCGCCATCTGCTTTAAAAAAACATAGACAAATAATAGAGATATGATGAACAACCATGCATTTTAGAATAAAACACACCAATATATTTTAACAAAATATAGAAAGTCTTTGATAGTTTAATATTATAATACAATTATAACAATTTAATTATCGGTATCACAATCATCCTTCAATGGATCTTCTGAGATTTCATATGATTCTGATATAAGTTTCAACTCATCTTCAGATAGAAATTGATCATCTTCAATTTCTATTAGGTCACCATTTGAGTCACATAAATTTTTTGGATCTTCATCTAAATGCACAGGCTCAATATTATATATGTCATCTTTTTGAAATGGCAGTGCAATAGCAAAGTCTACACTTCTTTGTTGAGATGTTGGTACTTCAAATTTTGATCAAGCTTTGATTTTGCAAATCACCGACCAATCACTCTTATCACGATATAAATTCGGATATGTACAATAATATACTTGAGTAGCTTGAACTACCATAATAAATGGCTCATATTGATTATATCTACATTTATGGTAAACATTCACTAGCTTATAATCTGAATGAATCTTTGTACACATATTTTGTGTATGATCAAACCACTCATACTTTAATAATACAAACCTTTTATTTTTGAGTCTTGGATACTCCAACACAATAACTCTTGTGAGTTGATCATTATAATCAATCTCATCTACACAATAACCTAAGCCTTTAATGCATACACTAATATTCATTGTTGTTTTAGAAGAACCATGCCCAATCGTGTGAAATTTATATCTATTGACAAAATATCTAGGATAGGTTGTCACATATCTAAATGGGCATTTACTTAGATTTTGAATGAAAAAATTAGAATCTCCATTTGAAGGATCATTTACATGTGTCATAAATTAAACAAATAATGTTAACAAATAAAAGATACTAATAAAATAAATAATTGAAAAATTTAAAACTTATTAATTCTCACATAATTTTTGAAACAAATCACAAATTCAGTTTCCAACTTATAATCGACATCATTGCTGGAAATTACAGGTTGCCTATTTTTTAACTACTCAACGTAAATACTATACAAATATAAAAAGAGAGAGATAAATGTATACCAAATATTCCTATCAAGGACAAAATTAAACTATTATTAAATCTGCAACTATTTTGGGTATACATACACAATATATAGTGCAACCTCCTCACAATTAAGTAAAACATAGCTCCATGTTGCTTTGTACTCTTCATCTGTCATACATCTTTTCTTTGTTCTTCCGGATACTCTTCTAGGGTGCTTGAAGATAGATAGTTTGTCCACAGAATCATCTTCTACCAACACATGATATTTACCATTCTAAGACACATTTCTATTCTTTGTATTGACATGATCCTCAAAATAATAAGAACAACATGATGATGCTTATTCTACTAAATATGCATTGAAAGTTGAACCTTCAACTTTTGCCTTATTTTTAACATTTAATTCTAACTTAGGAAGATACCTATTTCCATACTGTTAGGTTTCAATTATATTAAATTACAATATTAGTTATGTATGAAATAATAAAACACAACTAAATATATGTATTTACCTTATTTCTTCTTCTTCTTCTTTTTCTTCTTCTTTTTTTTCTTCTTTTTCTTCTTCTTTTTCTTCTTGTTCTTTTTTTCAACTCCTTCTTCTTCTCCTCCTTAACCTTCTTCTTATTTTTCTTTTTCTTCTTCTTTTTCTTCTCCAACTCCTTCTCCTCCTCCTCCTCCTCCTCTTCCTGCTCCTTCTTCTTCTACTTCTTCTCCTTCTTTTTCTTTTTCTCCTCCTCCTCTTCCTCCTTCTCTTTTTCTTTTTCTTCTTCATCTTTTCTTTTACATTCTTCTTCTTTTCCTTAACCTTTTACTTCTTCTCCTTCACCTTCTTCTTTTTCTCCTCCTCCTTTCTCTTTTTTCTCATTCTTGTTATTCTTCTCCTCATTCTTCTTCTTCTTCCTCTCTTCTTTTTTATACTACTTATTATTCTTATTCTCTTTCTCATTCATCTTGTTGTTCTTCTTCTTGTTCTTCTTGTTGTTATTTTTATTCTTCTTTTTCTTCTTATACTACTTTTCCTTCTTATTCTTCTACTTTTTTTTCTCCTATTTATCCTCTTTCTACTCCTTATTCTTCATATTTTTCTCATTCTTCTTCTTCTTAACCTACTTCTTTTTGTTTTTCTTTTTCTCCCTCTTCTTATCCTTCATCTTCTCTTTCTTCTTCTTATTCTTCTTCTTCTCCTTCTTTTTTTCCTCCTCCTCTTTCTTCTTCTTCTTCTTCTTCTTCTTCTTGTATTTCAACTTATTCATTTTCTCCTCCTCCTCCTTCTTCTACTTCATCTTTTTTTTTCTTTTCCTTCTTATTTTCCTTCTTCTCTTCCTTCTTCTTCTCCTTCTTCTTTCTTCTCCTGCTCTTTATCTTCATTAGTTGGTGTTTCAGGTAGAATATCCAATCTAATTGAAACATAAACATAGTGGAATTTATAATTTTTTTCTCTTAACTGACTCAGGATCACATGCATTTCATAAAAACACAAAGGAATGGTAAACGAAACTAACCTTTTGTAGATTGATTCATCTAGCCTTCAAAGTGTGCATATTGCTTTATTCAGATCTTCAAAGGTACTGCCTTTGTAAAAAATGGCCACCCTCTACAAGTATCTACACATGAACAAATAATAAATGTTTTTGTTGAATGCTAGTTCAAATTCGTCTTCTCAAAATGAAAGAGTTTCTCTCTTTTTTATAAAAGACAACCGTTTGCATCAAATATATCTCATATATATATACAAGTCTATTTTATAAAAGACTACCACTTCCTTCAAATCCTTAAAGCCCCTTTTAAATGAATTTATTCATTATAACTCAAGTTTAGTGTAATAAATTAAGTATTTATTTAAATCATGAATTTAAAATTTCTCAAAATTAAATTTGAATTTAAATAATAACTAATAGTTATTTGTAATTTAAAATAATCTCATCATTTTAACGTACTACAGAGAGTGAAAAATCACAACCATTTCTATTCGTTCTTAATGTGTGATCATATAGGTTCAATTAACATTGGCAGTAGTCCTAAATCTTATTTTGAACCTAAAAGTCATAAGTTGCATCTTGCCAGATATTGTGACTACTCAAGTTAAATAAAAAACTCATGATCTGAGACAACCTTAATATTGCTAATGAAATAATCCTTTTATCTAATGATATCTTGATAGATATAAGTCATGGACAAAGTCAACCTTATATCATTCAATCTTTGATTACTTGAAACCAAATTAGACTGACTAAACAAATGATATTGATCTCCATCAATTCATTTGAGCTTAGTCATGCATTTCTTAGTCTTAATTATTGAGGGGACCCAGCGATATCTCTCATATAATAAGAGGAACAAATTTCATCTTAATTACTCAAATATTACTACATAATTTTTATTATGTTCAAGTATAACCTTTATAGTAATCTGATTAAAGACAATATTTGATTATATCAAAACACAATATACCAAATGTTGGGAACAATAGTAATCTTATGTTAATAGATTTAGTAACAAAACTATTAGAGATTAACTTATGACTTTGATCCAAGTACTAATCTCAAGATGGGTGTGTCCAATATTTGTTCTCAACAAAAAGATATACATTTTTTTTGTATCTCATACAAATATTCATCCCATGAATATCAATCAAAATTTATACAAATCTTAATTGATTGTTATTTCCATAACAAAACCCGATACGGGATATTTAGGCCTAGAGCACTATTACAAAAACCTTCTTCCTTTCCTTCTCCCTTCTCCCTTCTCTCCTCAATTTTCTTATCCTACAACTTTTACTTCTTTTTCATTTTATTCTTATTATTCTTATTCTAAAACTGCATTTTCTTGATTTCATTCTCCTTCTGCTTCTTCTTCTTCTTCTTCTCCTTCTCCAACTTATTCTTCTTTTCTTACTCTTACTAGTTCTTAATCTTCTTCTAATTCTTCTTCTTCTCCTTCTCCTTCTTTTTCTTTTTATTCATCTTCTTGTCTTTCTCCTTCTCCTTCATATTCTTCATCTTATCCTTCTCCTACTTCTCCTGCTACTCCTCCTCCTCCTTATTTTTCTTTATATTTTTCTTCTCATTCTTCTTTTTTATTCTTTTAATTATTCTCTTTCTATATCTTCTTCTTCTCCTCATCTGCTTCTTTTTTCTTCTTCTCCTCATCTACTTCTTTTTTCTTCTTCTCCTCATCTGCTTCTTTTTTCTTCTTCTTCTTTATCTTTTTCTTCTTCTCCCTCTCTTTCTCCTTCTTCAACTTCTTCTTTTTATCCTTCTCCTTCTTATTCTTTTGCTCCTCCTCCTCATCCTCTTTTTCCTCTCTTACTTCTTCTTCTTCTTCCTTTCCATCTTCATATTTTTCTCCTTTATTTTATTTTTCATCTCTTTCTTCTTTTCCTTATTCTTCTTCTTCTTCTTCTTGTTCTTCTACTACTACTTCTTCTACTACTACTACTACTTCTTCTTCTTCTTCTTCTTCTTCTTCATTTTCTCATTCTTCTTGTTCTTCTTCTTCATTTTCTCATTCTTCTTCTTTCTTCTACTTCTCCTCCTCATTCTTATTCTCTTTCTTCTTCTTCTTCTTCTTTTTCTTCTTCTCCTTCTTCTTCTTCTCCTTCTTCTACCTATTCTTCTCCTTTTTTTCCTTTTCTTCCCCTTCTTCTTCATCTCCTTCTTTTTCTTCTTCTCCTTCTTCTTTTCTTCTTCTCATTCTTCTTCTTCTTCTCCTTCTCCTTCTTCTTCTCCTTCTCCTTCTTCTTCTCCTTCTCCTTCTCCTTCTTCTTCTTCTTATCTTTCTTCTTCTTTGTCCTTTTTACCATCTTTTTCTTCTTCACGTTCTTATCCTCCTCCTTCTACTTCATTTCCTTTTTCTTCTTTTTCTTTTTATTTTTCTTTTTCTTCTTCTTCTTCTCCTCCTCCTCTTCATCCCCCTCCTTATTCTTCATCTCCATCTATTTTAACTTCTTCTTTTACTGCTTCACCTTCTATTTTTGTATCTCCTTTTTCTTCAACATAATCATCATCATCATCTTCTCCTCCTCCTCCTCATCCCCTTCTCATTCTTCTTCTCCATCTTTTTTATCTTCTTCTTTTACTGCTTCACCTTCTATCTTTTCATCTCCTTTTTCTTCAACATCATCATCATCATCTTCTTCTTCTCCTTATTCTTAGTTTTATTCATTATCTTTTTTTCTAGATTTTATTATCCTTCTCCTCTTCCTTCTTTTCTTCTTTTCCTTCTTGTTCTTATTCTACTTTTCCTTCTTGTATTTCTTTTTCTTTTTCTTTTTCTTCTCCTTCTACTTTTTCTACTCATTGTCGTTCTTCTTGTTATTCTTCTTCTTCTTCTTCTTTAACTCCTTCTTGGTCTTTTTATTTTTCTTTTTCTCCTTCTAATTTTTTTTTCTTCTCCTACTCTTTCTTCTTCTTCTTCTTTTTCTTATTCTTATTCTTCTTATTCTTCAATATTTTTTTTCTTTTACTTCTTCTTTTCTCCTTCTTTTTTCTTCTTCTTATTCTCCTCCTCCTCCTCATCTTCTTCTTCTTCTTCTTCTCATTCTTGTTCTTTCTTCTTCTTTTTCTTCTTCTTCTTCCCCTTCTTATCTTCTTCTCCTTCCTCTTATTTGTATTCTTCTTCTTCTTCTCCTTCTCATTCTTCTTCTTCTTCTCATTCTTCTTCTTCGTCTTCTCCTTGTTCTTCTTTTTCATTTTCTTTTCTTTTTTTAAAAGGCTTTTATCTTATTTAAAGAAAATATAACCCTCACTTGTAGGCAAAGGAAAACCTTTACAACCTTAGAAGTCTATTTGTAAAACATTACATTTATAGGGCAATTCCATATCCCAAAATACAGAGCATTATCCTTATTTAAGTTAACTGTGGCGGAAGCCGCTCTCTTTGTGATTCTTCATAATTATGTAGCAGTGAACATCAGGTAGACTTTCCACATCAGCAGGTATACTCATCTCAGCAGGGGAGGACTCATGGCAGCAACAGATTGCTCTCTGCATAGGTATATGCACTGTGTAAATTTTTGTTCTCCCATGGCAGCAACAGACTGCGCTTATGGCAGCAACAGACAGCAACAGACTTCCACAGCTTCTTCTTTATTCTCCCATCATCCTGATTTTTTGTTCAGGCAGGTTCAGGCAGCTTCTTCCATAGCAACAGACAGCAACAGACAGCAACAAACTTCCACAGCAGCAGGTTTTCAACAGACGGCAACAGACTGCATAGGTCTCTACATCTGTGTGGAGGCAGTTCTAGCAGCAGCAAACAGCATCTGGAGGCAGCATATGGGGATAGTGCTGTCCATGTGGTCGGGCCTCTATCTCTCCACTTCCCCGTGCGTCTAGCTCTTCTCTTCACATACTTTCTAAAAGGTTTCCAGCCTTCTTCCTTCCTCGTTTATACACTGTCGATCCTGTAACAAAACCAAAGAGAAAAAAATGAACGTGCCTACAAGATCTTGACACCCTATTACCCTTATCCTTGATTAAACTTATACAACATACGACTAAAGCTCCACAGAATTGTCGATTTCCCCTCCTTAACAATCTGCAAGGAAAGTTATAATACATATTGTCCTGCAAGGAAAGTCAAAGTACATACTTTCTAAAGAGAATATCGAATTCTGCCGAAATGCAGAATTAGCACATATTTTTAGATATGCAGAATTAGCACATACTTTCTAAATTACATACATATTATCTGACACCCTTGCATTTTTAGCTATGCACTATTCCGCCGAAATGCAGAATTAACACATCCTGCAATGGGATCTCCTACATTTATACCCTATTATTCTTCTTAACATCCTGCAAGGGAAGTCAAGATACATCTTTTAAGATACTCACTATTCTGCGAAAAGCAGAGTTAAGACATTTATAATTCTAATCTGTATGCTTCTTTTTTAATTCAAAATTCTAAATTAAGATTTAAGTTTTATTTTATTTTTAAATATGGCTCAATCTCTACCCTTCCATTCCATTTAATTGTGAGACAGAAATTCTCTGCAATGATGAATTCCTGCTCAATCCATCAGAAAGTTGAGACTTTGTCATACCTTCGTGGTCTGTTTATTTGTTCTAATATAAGGAAATCCCATTTTATCTAAACATGCTATTCCCTTTAGTTTGTTTGGCATGAATTTCTCGTTATATTCAATATCTCCTCTGGTGGTGCCTATTTTAGATAGACTGTCCGCTAGATTATTAGCTTCTCTATATATATGTATTATTGAGGCCTTCAGTTGTTCCAAAAGACTAAGAATTACTTCTAGGTCCTCTTCATACCTCCATAATATTTTCTTATTGATTATTGTTTCAACTAGTAATTTTGAGTCTACCTGAACTTCAATGTTTTTAAAGTTTAGCTGCTTACATATCTCTAACCCTGATTTTAATGCTCTAATTTCTGATTCTAAAGCCGAGCAGGCTCTACTAGATCTGGTGAAAGCTCTCTGTACTATCCATGTATGATCTCTTATTACCCCGCCTCCTCCTGCTATTCCAGTGTCCCTGCTAAAACTCCCATCCGTATTAAGTGAGAGTTTGCCAACCGGCTGAGCATTCTAGTATATACATTTAGCCCATTCCTGTTTTAAGACTTTATATGTGAGATCCCATTCTTTCTCAAGCTTCTTTTCTTGTTTCATTTCCTGTATTACTATCGGTTTTATTATTGATATATTACATATCTCCTTTCTAATATCTCTTATAATTTCTGTTAAATTCATCCTTATATTTTCAAATTTACTTTTGTTTCGAGATTTCCATATGCACCAAATAATTAGATGTGGCAGTTTCTGATTAAGCCATTTCTTGGTGGGGCTTTTCGTGTTTTCTTTTTCCCATTTTTTAACTTTATCTATTAATCAATCATCTATTTTACATATTCTTTTTTCCCCTTCCATCTCTCTCCATATTTCTGCTGCGATGGGTCCATTAGAAAGCAAATGGTCAGTGTTTCAACGCTTGTGAACAGCATTCACATCTTGATGCCATGTTTATCCCTTTCTTTTGTATATTTCTATCAACCGGTATAGCATTCATTAAAGCCTTCCATGTGAAGGAGCGCATTTTTTGTGGGATGTTTTCTTGCCATACCCATTTAAATAGAGTTTGAGCCAGTTTTTTCTTTCTGATCAAATCTTTTGCCGACTTGAGGGAAAAGTTTCCTTGTTGTGTTAACGTCCATTTCCAGCCACTCTTCTTTAGTATAGAGTGTGAGTCTACTATCTCTTTTTGTTTTTCCATTGACTTCCAACTGTTCGAAAACTTTCTTAGAGGTCTTATTCTTATTATCTAATATTTTACCCGCATATATTAGCCCAAAGATTATGGCTTTCTTTAAGTCTCTACCAGCTTTTACAGTCCCAGGCAGCTGCCGAGTCCTGGAGGCTCATTAGACCTAATCATGCTTCCTCTTTCGGATAACAAATACTTTTCCAGTCATTTCCAGTGTAGTTTTATTTCTGCCTTGTTTTTATCCCATAAGAAGTTAGCTATTTCTGATTCGAGTTTTTTAATAAATTTTTTAGGGGATGTATCACTGATAAATGTGTGTTAGTGTGCTTTGTAATACGTGTGAAAGTAGCGTAATCCTGCCCCAATCCCAGGAGCTCTTCTTTCCATCCTGCTATTTTCTTTCTTAGCTTGTCTTGAAGGTAAGTTAGATATTCTTCCTTCAACCTCCCCTCATATATCGGACAACCTAGATACATTAATGCCCCTTTAATTTCTGCAAAACCTGTAATATTTTTTATTTTATCTACTAACTTTAATTTTGCATTTTTAGCAAGCATGAACTGACATTTACTTTTATTAACCATTTGGCCTGTCTCTTTTTCAAATATTTGAAGAAGATCCATAAGATTCATTAGAGCTTTATGCTAGCATTAGTAAATATTATAAGGTCATCTGCGTAAGCTAAACAGCCTATTCTGGGTGTATTCCTTGGTTGTCTGAATGACATTATTTTACCTTCGGATATTTTCTTATTCAAGTTTCGTATTAATAGTTCTAAATAGATATCAAAAAGAAGGGGGGATAACGGATCCCCTTGCCTTAAACTTTTATTTGGTTTAAATTCCTCACTTATCTTACCATTTACCAGGACTCTTACCCAAGTACTTGAAATGCATCTATATATTAGATCTATGGTCAGCTCAGAGAAGCCGAACCTTCTTAGCACAAAGCAAAGGGTATCCCATTCCACTCTATCGAAGGCTTTCGATAGATCTAGTTTGACCACTAAGTTTTTTCCTCTAGATTTACCTCCTATTTCTTTCATCATTTCTGATGCAAGTTTTATATTTTCAATCATTAATCTATTTTTAACAAAGCCCGTTTGTTCCTGAGATATTATTGACGGTAAAATTAAGCTTAGCCTATTTTGTAATATTTTTGCCAATATTTTATAAATAGCATTGCATAAACTTATTGGTCTATAATCCTCACATTTCTGTGGTGATTCTTTTTTTGGAATTAATACTATAAAAGATTTTACCCATGATTTTGGGATTTCCGCACCTACAAAAAAACTTGCAATTGCAGGGACTAGCTCAGTTTTAATCGTATGCCAGTTTACCTGGAAAAAATAATTATTCCAACCATCAGGTCCTGCTGCACTATCTTTATCAAGACTAAAGACAGCCTCTTTAACTTCTGGTTCTTCTGGGATCAATTCCATTAATTGGTTTTGAGCTTCCGTGATGGTCGCCCTAATCTCATGCATTAGAGAATTATCTGTCCTACATGACTGACTACATAGTTGATTTTCAAAAAAAATTTTAAAGAGAGCTCCTATTTCCTTTTCATCTTCTACCCATTTTCCTTCTTCATTTATTAGTCCTTTAATTTTATTTTTTTGAGATTTTATTTTAGACATATTATAAAAAATTTAGTATTACGATCACCATCTTTTAACCATTTTATTTTTGCTCGTTGTTTCCTATAAATTTCTTCCATGTGTAATTTCAATCTCAGTTCTCCTTTAGCCTTACTTAATTCTATCCGAGTTTCATTATTATTAGTGGAGTCAAAATCTTGCTCCAGCTTGGCTACTTTTTCTTCTAGTTTTTTAGCTCCTAATTTAATTTCCCAAAAACCTCTTTATTCCATGTTTTTAAACAAGCTTTTAGCCTCAGAAGTTTAATTGATAGAACTTGCATCGGTTTTCCCTCTGCTGGCTCTTTCCAAGACTCACTGACAAGTCCTGCGAAGCTCGCATGCTTTACCCACATATTTTGGAATTTAAAATTAGACGTATTACCCTGGTTTCTTTGAATCGTGATAAGCAAGGGGCTATGGTCAGAGCAAGTTCTATTTAGGTGTCTAAGCCCCGTAATCCCTTGTGAGGTGACCCACTTTGTGTTACACATTATCCTATCCAGTCGAGCCCAGATGACTCCTCTTTTTTTCCAATTATTGCACCAGGTATATCTCGAACCAGTGAAATCTATTTCCATTAGATTAGTAATGGCTATTGTGTCATTAAATTGTTTCATGGCTACCTTATCCGGTGGTTTGCCACCTTTCTTTTCTTGAGGGCTTCTAATTATGTTAAAGTCGCCTCCTATAATCCAAGGTGAATTTCTACTTGCTATATCTTTCATTTCTTCCCATAAAGCCAACCTAGATTGTTTATCATTTTTTGCGTAAACTGCTGAGATTATTTGATCTGTGCTCTTATCTAATTTGAAATGTACTATTTGTTCGGTATCTTTTATTATTTCAATTTTCAATTTACTGTGCCATAAAATCCAAAGTTTACTATTTAGGTTAGCATAAGCCTTATTAAATCCTAAAATTTCTCTATATTTATTTAGTTGATCTTGCAGGACCATTGGTTCTGCAATAATCATTAATGAGATTTTTTTTTTTTTTTTTTTTTTTTTTTTTTTTTTTTTTTTTTTATGTTCTTTAATTAAAAGACTTAATCTATTTATCGTGGGGCTATTAGTTACCCCCCTAACATTCCAATATAGACATCTATCCATTATAAACTAATTTAGCTTGGGCTCGAGTTGTACACTTAGATTCATAAGACATGTTAGCATATTTTTTCGTATTTCTTACTGTTTTGGGAGTATGAGGAATTTCATGCCTAATCTCATTGTATTTTACCTGTTTTCCGAGCACCATGGCCATTTGCTTTAGGGCCTCCATGGATTGGGTTCTTGAAAGATTCCCCCAATCTTCATTATAAATATATATATCATCCTTTGCTTTCACCTCAGGCTCGTCTTGAGATACATCACCCTTGTGACTTGAGGGGCAACTAAAAATTTCCTGTTCATCTTCAGGAAAATCCAGAAGATCCTCATCTATCTACGCATAATCATCAAGTTTTTCTTTTAATACAATTCTGGTTTTAGATGTTTTTTTATATTTTCTCTTGTGTTTTACCTCCTCCCATCCTTTATTTGAGCTAACATCATTCTCTATCCCCAAGTTAGTCTCTATCGGGGTTCCTTCCTCTTGAGTAATAGTTGGATTATCTGGTGGGATTCTTGATATTATTCCACTGTCCAGATCTCCCTTCAGCTGGATATTTAGTTTGAGAAGTGAAGCCTCCTCTTTCCTTACCCTTACATCACCTTCGTACCTCCTCTTCATGCTGCTGCCCGTTATTATGTTCTTCTTTCCCCACCTTGCATGATAAAATTTCATGCCCGAGCCTCTTACATTTAATGCAGTAAGGAGGAAGGCTTTCGGGGATGACTGTTTGCCAAAACCCCTCAGCCTATTCCCCTTCCCCACTACCTATCCATATTTTGTCGGGCGGTTTAGTTAAAAGGTTTAGCTCGACACATACACGTGCTATATTCGGCCTTGACATGGTTACTGTGGCTTCATCTCGTAACATGGGCTTACCCAAACATGACGAAATTGCATAGAGAGATGTTTCGGAGAAAAGATGAAGTGGCAGAAAAGGCAATGTAAACCATACCGGGGCTATAGGCGCCTCTTCAAGAGGGGTAAAATCCTTTGGCCACTTCAGTATACGCATGGGGAAGCCGTCAACTTTCCATAATCCACGCTGCCATAGGCGATATTGATCTTCCAGTTGAGAGCATTGCATCACGACATGTTTGCCATCGAAATCAACAAATCTCACCTTCCCCTTGGGCTTTAAATTGTCGATGAATTTCTGAACTCCAATCGCACGAGGCCTGCCGTGAGAGAACTTACCAACGAGCGTGTATTCGAAAGGTTCTAAGAGCCTTCGAGATTCTTCAGCAGAGAAGATGATAGCAGGGAGCCCATTTTTGTTCCCTTGAGTTCGTGAAATCGGCGCGGTTCCCTTCACCATTGAGGCAAAAGACTTATTATTTAATAATAAGTCAGATTTTTCCATTCTCACCTTGAGTTGAGGTTTGGTTTGAGCAGCAATGGAGTGTTCTGCTCTCTTTGTTGCTCAATCTAGCAGTTACACAAAAAACACTATGCAAATATTGTATGAACAGCAATTCACGAAGCAATTTGCCCAATAATTCACTCAACTATTCGCATAACAGTTTATTCAGTAAATTGCGAGAGAAAGGCCAGAGAAAAATTGCCAGGAGGAAATCGCGAGGGATTTTCGCGAGAGAACCAAGGAGAACTTTCGGCTTCTAATTTAGCTTATTATTTCTTACAATTGTTGTTGTTCATGTTCGCCCATATTGCTCATTCTCATAACAGTTTCCTTTTTGTAAATATTAGAAATTTAGCGAGAGAACCAAGGAGCACTTCGTTGCGCAAAACTAGCAGTTACACATAATAGCACTATGCAAATATAACATCAAACAGCAATTCACAAAGCAATTTGCACGATAGTTCATCAACCAATCACATAACAGTTATTCAAGATAAATGCGAGATAAAACGTTAGAGAGAAAATCGCGAGAGAATCTATATCGATCAGCAATTCACGAAGCAATTTGCACAATAATTCATTCAACAAATTCACATAACAGTTTATTCAAGATAAATCGCGAGAGAGAAAATCCAGAGAAAACCACAGGAGAATTTTCGCAGAGATGGTTCCGCGAGAGGGTTCCGCAATTTATTACCTCTTATTCTTTTTATTCTTCATATTCATCTTATTCTTCCTATTCTTCCTATTCTATTATTCTTCTTATTCTTATTATTCTTCTTTTCTTATGATACGTCTTATTCTTATTATTCTTCTAATTCTTCATATTCTTCTTTTTCTATTATTTTTCTAATTCTTCATTTTCTTCTTTTTCTTCATATTTTTCTTATAATTCTTATTTTTTTCTATTTTTCTGATTCTTCTTATTCTATTTATTTTTCATATTCTTATTATTCTTCTTTTTTTTTCTTTTTTTTCATCTTATTCTTCTTATTTTTCCTATTTTTATTATTCTTCTTTTTCTTCTGTTTCTTTTAATTCTTCTAATTTTTTTTTATTTTATAATTCTTCTTATTCTTCTTATTCTTCATATTCTTATTCTTCTTAATCTTTTTATTTTTCTTATTTTTCTTATTCTTCTTTTTCATGTTATTTTTGTTCATCTACTTATTCTTCTTAATCTTATTATTATTCTTATTTTTTAATTCCATTACAAGAAAATGTTCATTTAGCTAGGGGTTAATCCCTAGGTAAATTGCTTGGGATTAGTTGGGCAATAGCAAGGAATTTTTTCTTTCATTGAAATAAAAATTTTAGACTAATTAACGATGGATTAGCCACGGAATAGTCACATAAATTCCGTACCAAGAAAATTGGTGAATATAGCGAAGGATTTAGCGATAGAACTTTTCTAGCTAATTAAATCCAGAATATAGCGATGCATTTAGCGACGGAACTTCTCCTAGGTAATTACATCAGAATATAGTGATGGATTTAGCGACGGAATTTCCCTAGCAAATTAAATCCAGAATATGGCGACTAATTTAGCGATATAAATTCTTTTACAAATTAAATTACAAATAAAGTGATGGATTTAGCAACTAAAATCTCTAGCTAATTACATCCAATATATAGCGACAGATTTAGCGACGAAAATTCCCTAGGATATTATATCCATAATATAACGACGGATTTAGCGAAAGTATTTCCCTAGTTATTTACATCTAAAATATTGCGACAGATTTAGCGACGAAATTTCCCTTTCAAATTTCATCTAGATTATTGTGACTGATTTAGCGATGGAATTTTCCTAGCTAATTTCATCCGGTATATAGGGACTGATTTAGCGACGGAATTTCCCTAGCTAATTTAGTCTCGAAAATAACAAGGGATTTAGCGACGGAATTTTTCTAGCTAATAAAATCCAGAATATAGCAACAAATTTAGAGACGGAATTTCCCTTGCTAATTACATCCTAAATATTGTGACGGATTTAGTAACAGAATTTTCCTAGCCAATATTTAATTATTTAATTATTTGTTAATTTATTATTTGTTTTAATATTTTATTTAAAATTTGTTTATTAAATATATGTTATGGTGTTTAGATGAGCGATCCTTGAATGATACATTCTCCTTGTAAAATTATAAAAAAGAAAATTATAAATAAATAATTTAAAATATATAAAAAAACAAAAAATTTATATTAATAAGGACTAAAATAACTATTTAATTATTATAAATTTTAAAAAAATTATACAAAAATTTTTCTAAAATTTTTAATTAAGAAACTTAAAAATTTCTATTAAAGTAATATTAAATAATTAATTCTATAATTATAATAATTTTATAAGATATTTTAAAAATTAAATGAACATACAATAAAATTTCTTCTAATATATGTAAAATTATTAATTATATGATTAAATAGAAAATATTTTCAAAAATATCTAAATTGATGAATATACTACTAAATATTAATATTATTATAAGTATAAAAAAATGTTATGATTATAAGAAACTTTAAAAAAAATAATTAAAAAATTTGAAATTCTTGAATTATAATAAATTAAACATAGATGTTTAATAAAAAATAATTAATACAAAATTTTTTTCATTAAATTTAAAAGAAAATAAATTAATATTTAAAAATAAATACATAGAGGTTCGCCCCTACTAAAATTTATAAGAATTAAATAATTGAGTAATATTTTTACTATTAGCTTTTAATATTTATTCTTTATTAAAATAATAAATAAAACTTTTTTAAATTTCTTCTCACTTTAAGTAATTTTTAGAATTTTAAAAATTATAAATAATATCAAATAATATGAAATTTTATGCCTTTAAAATTATTGATGTTATCTTCATTAAAATTAATATGAATTCTTAAAAATTTATAACTATAAAATATATATATTTATATATTTTTTAACATAAAGATTAAAGAGTATTTAATAACTCTTAGGAAAGTAGCTATCAGATAAATCATCTTTTCATGTATGTCTTATTATATGAAGTTTGTAAATTTTGTAGCTATTTGATTTTGTTGTGTTATAAGGCTATACTATACATTTATTTTTTGAAATTGTTTATATATTTAGTGTTTAATTAATTTTATAATAAAAAAATGTAAGGTGTTTGTTTTTCATGTGTACCTTGCTACACGCACATGAATTTTGTTGAAATATTTTGATAATAAATAAACAAAATGAGTCTTTTTGTATTTTATATTTTTATTGTTTATTAATGTTTTATAATGAAAAATATTTAGGTAATTTTAATAATTTTTGTAATTTTAGTATTTTTATTAAGGCTAAACATTTGTTGTCGAGACTTGAGCGACAGTGCCTATGTGTTCCATAGTTCGTCTCTATCTCTCGTCTCTTAACACCGATCCATAAACCATAATCAAAGTATAAGCAAGAATTTCTTGTTGATTTGAGGTACATTTTCTACTCTAATTTTTCATCTATTATCTTAATGCAAGAGTGTGTGTTTTGATTCTGTTATTT